>JAHKBH010003131.1:0-12879 GCA_019049505.1 Pachyrhynchus sulphureomaculatus
CTAAATATTTGAGAATGTACGTGTGAGTCTGTGTGTGAGTGTATGTATGCATGTTTGTATGTGCTTGTGTGTGTGTGTATGGAGTATGTATGTATGCATGTACGTAAACGTGTCTACTTTTTACAAATTTAAATTATAGGTTGATATTTTTCGAATGAATGTGTGTAGGCGTGTTTATGTACTTTTGTGAGATCGTTTGTATTTACGTGTGTGTGAGTATGCATGTGTTTAGTGTATACAAATTAAATTTTTGGGGTTATGCGTACATATAAATGTAGGTGTGTTTATATGTGTGTGTGTGTGTGTTTGTATGATTGTGCATGTATTTACTGTATATAATTTTTTTTTTTTAATTGAGATTATGCGTATGTATGTGTGAGGGTATATGTGTATGATGTATGTGTGTGTTTACGTGTTTCTGATTAAGTGTGTTCATAGGGTGGTCACAAGGTATAGGGGGGAAAAATATTTTCATCGTAATGCCAGCGGGACTCCCTTAAAATTTGCCAATTGTCTAAAAAATAAGATTTGCACAGTTTGAGCTCAATTAGATAACGTTAACCCATGCCTCATCGAGGTTAAAGCTGTAAAATTCAATTTTTTGCAAAAATCATGGTTTTTCCCTCATAAAATGAAAACCATTCATCCTAGAAACCTGATTCTTATTTCATTTCATAGGAAATGTTGTCTTAAAGTTTTACTTCTACCACTTTTTTGTTAAAACTTTTATATTTGAAGATATTTATCATCCAAGATCGAATATGATTCGAATTCGAAAGTGAAAAATATCAACAAAGATACCTAACTTAAATACTTTTGACCATTTTTTGCTTCCTTTGTATTATAAACAATTATACAAATACATTATTATACAATATATAATAAGACCTAGAATAGTCATTTGTTTTAACTTTTTACATAATTTTACGAATTGCAAGGTGCCTGATATTTAATTCTATTCTTTAAAAGGTTTGTTTTTGGTACAAAAAAAGCTACTGCTAAGGACCCTTTTATCAGAGAATTCTACCTGGAGTGGCATAAACCACACCCCTTCTTTTTTGTTCCTTGTCTGGGATGCCCGGGGGAGAAGACAGAGAGTTTTAGTTTACGTTTGCCTTTCAATCAGTGAACATTTTAACAACTCTCGTTTAGTGACTTTTCTGTGAGGTCTGCGGGACAATGTCTTCTACAGCATCAATGAGCCATGCTTGTTCGGGTTCGAGTTCAAGGCAGAAAGAAATGGTGTATTTAATCGGCAACATGTCTTATCAAATCAGTGGCAGTAAATTACTCTTATCAAGTTTTACGCAGTTTATTTTATAATATACGGCAAGCGAAACTAAACATCAGAGAAGCTGCAAGACTTACAATACAGGAAGTTTTAATTTTTGAGGAGAGAAAGCTAAGATACCAACGAAACACCTGAAATATTGTATTGCAAAATTAGAAAAAACTGTACGAAGAGTAAAGAAAACTACAAAAAAAAAAAACGCTAAAAGATCTAAAAGCACAGCTCAAAAAAAAAAGTAGAAGCTTTCGAGTCATTCAAGTCACATACGTTTGTTTATTTATAATCAATATTTATGTAAAAACATGGTTCAACGTTTCCAAACCCACTTTGGCCCCCAACCAAGACCTACAATTGTTAAAATCTTTTCTGAAATACAGACAAATTGACAAAGAACTTGCAGACAAGGCACTGTCTAAAATGATAAATCATCTGTTGTTTCTCAGTTCGGACCTAGTCGCATTTTGATTTTTTGATGAAACTTTAGAAAAAATGTCAAAACAAGCATGGTTGCAAAATGTCTAAAATTAATTCCCTTCGAAGAAAAAAGTTACGATGATAGTGATATAAAAAAAAGACTTAATCTCGAACAAGGGGATCATTTATTGGACAAATTATTTTGTTTCTCAAATTCTAAATTTTTTGCAATTGATACTAACTTTTTAATACTGATCCCGATTAATGGTGTGAGAATTCACACTATTGAAAAGCCAATAAAATAGTAAACACTTCTAAGGTTGTCAATGATACAGCTGAAAGAGCTGTAAAATTAATTCAAGGCTTCAATTCCTGTTTGACCAAAGAGGAAGAACAACGGCAGTTTCTGTAACAGGTTATATCTGAATGTAGGAAAATTTTTCCTGACTCTTCAAAGGCAACCTTATCTAAGCCACTACCACCTTGATTTGATAATAAATTGTAAATGTAAATAATCATAATAACTTCTTTCTTTTATATTGCTTCTTTTTTATAACTAAACTTTAAATAATAAAATGCATTTGAACATTATTTCTTCTCATTTTGATACCTTTTTGCTTTTCTAAATCCTCCATTTTCAATTGGATTTTGCTCTATTTACTTTTGAAAACAGTTTTAATCAACCCTTTTTTATGTACTATTGAAAAAATAAATAAAGTAAAATCTTAGAGAGTCGATTTAGTTGAATCTTGCAATGTTTTTAGACATTTTCATAAAAAGTCAAAACATCAACCTTAATGAGGCCCGGGGTTAACGTTATCCAGTTGAGCTGAAACTTTACCATTCTAATTTCTTAGTCAACTTTTAGGAGGGTGCCCCCCAAAAAAATCGAACATTGTTTTTTTGTGACCACCCTAGTTCATGCGTGTGTAAGTGAATTTGTGGGCCTTTGTATGTGTATATGTAGGTAAGTGGGCATGTGGGTGCGTGTGTCTATTAGTGTGTATCTGGTGTATAAGTTCAGTTATAAAAATTTTCGAAAAGCTCTATTTTTTCCATTAGGAACTATAAATGAATAGCTTTAACTTCATTCTTGCATTAAAATTCATCAATAGTATATTTTTATTTATTTGTAAAATAACTATATTCTGCTATAATTGAACAGTACAGAATCAATTATTCTATCTGTTTTTAGGCCACATCCACACTATTTTATGAAATATGGTATATATTTGAATGTAGTTACATCACTCTTAATTAATGACATAATTGTTTTCGATTAAAATACATTACTTTTCTCCAATTATACTATTTGTATGCATTGTTAGTATGTGTGCATATATTTAGAATAACTGCATTTGTGAACCAGTTTATGAGAATTTCTCTGAAAAGTTGTAGTTTTATTAACAATAATAATATTTATTGCTTCAATGATTTTACGTTCGTCAATAACTTTATTAACAGGTTAGGGGTATACGATCTTAGGAACTATATAAATTAAAATTTAAGAAACTTTTTAAAAAAGAGTTGAGTTCCGGACCGCGAAGTGTACACATCGAAATCGAACGCCCGGCAGTGGTCAACTCGTTCAACGAGCATTATTACGGTAGTGTTTCGATATATTGAATTATTTAATTGTTTTTGGTCGATTGCAAACGAGAGGGACTAGAAATAAAGCAGAGTGCAATGTTTAAAATTAAGGCAATAAGTTTAAAAAAAAAAGATTTTAAAAGTCTATGAGAATAATTCTGGGAAATTGTATGAAGCTAAAAAGAAGTGTTAAGCGACGACCTTGATTTAATGAAGTTTAAGATCTTAGGTATGTTTTGTTTACTGCGTATACGGTGATAAGAGGTAAAAACAACAGTTGTTTTGTCTTTCTCCTTTTCTCTCGGGTTTGAAAATAGAATATACGAGAAGCATACGAAAAGTTTTGGTAACATAATACTAAATAGAAATAACAATGGATAACGATGATTATACATTAGAAGACTCGAAAAGAGGAAGAGTCGAGAAAAGGGAAGAGCCAATGGGAATATAGAAGAGGAGTAAAAAGCTGATAAGAACCCTACAGAAAGAGAAAAAAAATGAAGGAGCAGATAAGATGGATAACTTAACAGAAATGATCAGAGAGTTAATGTTAGATATAAAAGAAATGAAACGGGATTAGAAGAGATACCAATAAGAGGTGAAAGAACTAAGAAATGAGTATGAAGTATTAAAAGAGGAAAATAAGACAATTAGAGAAAACATGAGAAATATGGATTCGAGGTTGAGTGGGCTGGAAAAGGAAAACGTAAGGAATAATATTGTAATATCAGGAATGAGATTTAAAACGAATAGTCAACCAGATCTGAAAATGGATGTAGAACATTTTATGGAAAGAAGTATGGACACAAAGGTACAGATTAAGGATGTGATAAAAATGGGAGAGACTATATACCAGATAGAACTTGGAAACTCAGGAGATAAGGAAGTTATGATGAAAAATAAAAATAAACTGAGAAATTGGAGAGAGAGAGTTTACATAAACAACGATTTAACATAACAGAGAGCGAGAGAAACAATGGAAATAGAATGAAAATGAGATATCAGAAAATCTTAATCTAGGGAAGGGAATTAAATGGGACACTGAGGAAGAAAAACTGAAGGAACAAACAAAGAACACTACGACCATCAAGCCAAAAAAAAACTGAGTAAAAGGAGAGAGATAGGTAGAACGACGACGACCCTGGCAAAGACAAAAGATACGGAAGAGAAGACTAATGAAAGGAATATAAATAAGAAGAGATGGATAGGAAGAAAGAAATAGGAAATAATTACCGAGTTAATAAATTGGGAACACGGAACTTTAGGGGTATAAACGGAGAAGAGATTAGATTGGGAACATGAAATGTTAGGGGCATAAACGGAAAAGAGGATGAACTGACAGAAGAACTGGAAAAAAAAATACAAATGTATGTAGGAATCACAGAAACAAAAAGGAAAGGGAATAGATGCAAAAAATTACCTAATGGATATTGGATGTACTGGTCAGGAGTTAAAAGAGGAGGAATATGCAGGTGCATGAATGGCAATGGTGGTCAAAAAGAGAATATGAAGAATGTAAAAGGGGAAAGGTTTGTAAATGAGAGAATACTCTCGATAGCAACCTCTGCAACTCTCTAACATTTAAACTTTATATCGAAGTTTTAAAATAATCAAGAGAAAGTTATAAAAAGTTCAAAACATCTTTCAGTCTGCTTTATCCTGAGAACAGTATCGGAATCTTCAGTAAAAAGATACTGTCCTCTTTCTTATAACAGGCCATAGAAAGCTAACATGTACTGGATCTAATTTATGCATTTAAAAACATACCTTGTGTAGAATAAAAAAATATTTTTGAATTATCTCAATCAACAAAAATTACATTTGTAAACACTAAACACCTGCATACTCACATATACATAAACAAAAACTATCTCATATATACAAAAAGGGCATAGACAGTCCTACACATATTCATTTGCATAATACCAATATAAAAAACTATAAATAGTAAACAAGTTCATGCACATATAGGCACACATACTACATACACAAACACATACAAACAGGCATACATACACCACACACACTTACAGACTCACACTCATACAGACATTCTCAAATATTTAGTACATACAGATTGCATGTAATACATATGAATTTGCGAATATTAATTTTTTACTTACATTTATTTATCAATGTCTTCAATCTTTTAAATGTTTTCTTCAAAATTTTCACTTACAATTTCTTTAGTCAAAAAATGCGCAAGCTTGCTTTATAGCACTACTTCTGACGGTAATTAAAAAAAAAATGTTACGATACGGCTTAAATTGAAGCAAAGACAGAATTTTGTCCAACATAGTGAGGTGAATCCTCACTGTGCGCCAGTATCATATACGGGTGTGTTTATTGTGCTGTTTTTAGCTACATTGTCAAGTATAGACTAGATTTCTTTATACGGAACTATTAATTACTTTGGGCTCAGTTATAAATAAATAAATAGAAGTTTGAAGGCCGCACTCACAATTTACTGTTTTGAAAATTAAAATTTGTTTAATTTTTATTGCTTTAATGTAAATCTATAATCTAATGAAGTTAAGATGAAGGTATGTATGTCCTAGTTTCCAAATTTAACTAAGATTTAAATTTAGCATTAGCTTATGCTTGAAGAATAAATAAAAATAAACACGAACTGAATTAGTTTTCTTTAAGCTTTGTGAAATAAAAAAAAAACAATTTAATATTTAATTATTTCCCTACTTGACATATTCTATTATTTTTTTGACGCAAAATTGCCAAACATTGTTGAAAAGGCGGTTTTCGTCATCATAAGTATATTTGACAGAAATTCACTAGAGAAAAAAAAATTAAGTAATAAAAATTCTGTTAGTTATTTAAGAATTTTAATGTTTCCCTCAATATGGGGTAAAAGAAAAAAGAAAAAGAGCAAATATATTTGCTACATGTCCATATAATTTAGTAAACACACGAAATAAGCTTTTTCTAAATTAGTATAAAATTGAAACTTTAATATTATTTATCCCTTAATTTTTATTAGATGCTTAAATCAAAAGAACAATACTTTCAATTATTTTTCATTTAATTTTAATGTCAATATATTACCGAGAAGTAAATTTGAGAAAATTTACATAATCGATTGTTATCTTCCTATAAAAATATAACAGAACTATAATTTTTGGTTGCATGCTAATATCAAAGTGGAATATCAACTAAAATCTGCGGTAAAAAAATTTCAAACACGTGTTTTTAACGAATGTCTTTATTTTATCACCACAACATATTCATAGGTGCAGAGAAAATATCATAATATCGTGGAGGTATATATAATGATATTTACTGAAATTAAGAAAAACTCTAAATATTCATTTTTTATCATTGTATCTTCTGAGTATAAAACAGAAATCCGAAACGATCAGAAAAATACCTATTTCTATAACGATTTTCTAAATCATTTGAAAGTCATGTTATTATTAAACATAAAACAAGGCAAGTGTTTCAAGTCAGTTTATTTATTTAAAAAATAATAAAATACTGAAAAATGTAAAATATTTATTTAATTCTTCCTTAAAGGTACCCTTGGGCTCCATTAACACCAGAAATTTATCGCCATGACCAAGATCTTAAAAGCTCATATTTTCGAAAAAAAACCATATGCTGATCCTAGTAGATATATCTGGATGCCTTCAGATGATGAATCTGTAAGAATGGAAAAAACCAAATCGATACTAGATCTTTCATACAGAAATCAAATACCCTCTACGCCGTCCTCTATTCAAACTGGGTATGTTTTATTGAAAAATAATGCTTTTTTCCTAAATTAGTGGTTATTTATTACATTTGTACAATTTAACTTTCTTATCATATATCAGATGTTATTAAGTCGTAATATCTAGTAAGTAATTAAAATTTACTATAAAGGTTCAAGAAATGCTGGGCTTATTTCAGCAAAATCTGGTTAACTTTGTTTACGTCAATTTGTAAACTATGGAAAATTAACCATAGCCTTGTCAAAAATAAATTTTAGCTTGTGTTAGATTTTTGTACATTGTCAAGTTATTATTGGAAAAAAAAAGAAATAAAATTGTAGTTTACATTTCGATAGTTCCGGTCAGAGCTGCAAAATAATTTAGTATCATATTTTAACCACTGAGGATTTTGTTAAGGGTATAGTAAGTGCACTCCCAGAAAACTCCTTAAATTGCTTTAAGAGTGGTGTATATAAAAAATATTTAACTTTTGAGCAGCGAAAATTTTAGGAAATGTAACACAACTACGGCTATTGAGAATATTCTATTTATTCTCCTTGTCAAACTTATAAGGAAATATTCTGTTTCAAGTGATGCATTTTCAACGCACTTACCAAATTCTTGCTAATCTATAAAATGTGTTAATTTCAATTTAATAATCTTTTTTTTTTTTCCATTTTAAATAACCTTATTACTGGATGGCAGCATTGGTATAACAACTAAAAACGAAACGAAAAAAGAATCGTATTTTGAGAAGTTACCAAAAGTGTTTCTTCGTATTTGCTGAACCATCCCAAGACGCGTTTCGCCGTATCACGGCTCATCAGCTGGGCTAGGTTCAGCAAATACGAGAACACATTTTTAGTCCTTTATCCAAGTAACTAACGGAAAACTATAACAAATAGATGCTTATACTGCAGAGTGCAGTATAATGTTAATAAATGATAATATTCGTGTGTTTTGTTAAATTAATTTATAGATGAATTGGTTTTTTTTTGACACTGATGTATATTATTCACATATAATAAACAATTGTTTTAAATTGGATGATGTGAATTAACAGGGGTTGAAACAGGAACTATCAGAACATAAAAAGGCTCCTTCGCCATTTTAACTGTCATATCTTTGATAAATTTAATAAAAAAAGAAATAGAAACTAATTTTTTTATAGAATAGGATCAGGATACTGATTGCACAGGGCAACAAAAAATATTTTTGTTTTGGTGCCTGGGATTTTAGAGCTGATTTTAACTATATTTGGGACGCTAAATCTATACATGCAATCCGTTTTTCTCTATCAGCTCTACTTTTTTAGATACATCAACTTATCTACCAATGTGGTTTTTATTCAGTATATTCATTTATGAGAGTTCTAAAATTATTATATATTCATTAATGTAGGTACGATGGTTTTATTGTCAGTCTGTAATTGAGTAAATTCCAGGTAAATCTATAAATAGTGGAACCATTGCCTATCAGGTACCTGAACTGACCCTTTTAATCACCTAACTCGGGTAAGTCTCGTCAGTTTGTGCGTTCTTACTAATGAGAGTAGATCGAATTCGGCGTGTTATTTTATGTTAAGAAAAGAGTGTTTTTGTGTTATTGAACATAATTAAAATGAGTTTAGGTTCCAGTTCAAGAAGAAGTTGTGTAAATCAACCTGATGTGTTTTGCTATATATGCGGAGAATACATGTTTCAACAAAACAGACAACCTATTACTGACTTTGTAAAGCGAGCGTATCTTGGATACTTTGGAGTTAAGCTTGGTGATCAGGACAAAACGTGGGCCCCGCATCTCGTATGTAAATCTTGTACAGAGCATTTACGGCAGTGGACTACCGGGAAAAGAAAATATCTAAAATTCGGCGTACCAATGGTTTGGGAGAGAACCAAAAAACCACTTCAATGATTGTTATTTCTGTTTAGTAAATACTAATGGAATCAATCGAAATAACCGCAGTAAGTGGACTTATCCCAATTTAGACTCGGCAATACGCCCTATCCCGCACTCAGATGAAAAATACCGATTTCAAACATTTCATCAGCTACCACATATCTCTGATGACGAATATTTTCCCTCTGATCGCTCTTCTGATGCTAATAAAAGTTCTGATGCTAATGAAACTAACAGTGGACTATGATGGGGACGTCATCAGTTCCTCAACGCTTCAATCAAAATGAATTAAATGATCTCACCAGGGATCTCAATTTATCGAAAAAAGCTTCTGAAGTACTGGCTTCTAGGTTGAACGACAAAAATTTACTGGAACAAGGAACCAAAATTCCTTTTACCGTACAAGAGAAAAAGATCTGCTACCATTCTTTTCTCAAGAAGACAATCTTGTATTTTGTCACGAAATTAGGGGACTCATGAAAGAAATGGGACTTTCTGAATATATTCCAGATGATTGGCGCCTATTTATTGACAGTTCAAAGCGAAGTTTAAAATGTGTCCTTCTACATAATGGGAATAAATATGATTCAATACCACTAGCTCACTCAACGAAACTGAAAGAAGAATATAATACCATAGCTTTGGTCTTGCAGAAGATAAAGTATTACGAACATCAATGGATGATTTGTGTAGACTTTCTTCTTGGGCATGCGCTCTGCGCAAAGTGGTTACACGAAATATCCGTGTTTCTTGTGCCTCTGGGATAGTAGGGACAAAACACACCACTGGGTTAGAAAAGATTGGCCTCAGAGAGAAAACATGGACGTTGGGGAAAAGAATGTCATTAACGACGCTTTGGTTGAAAGAGAAAAAATCATACTTCCTCCGTTACATATAAAGTTGGGCTTAATGAAGCAATTTGTAAAGGCTCTTGATAAGAATGGGTCTTTTTTTGCATATATAGGGGTAAAAATGCATCAGTTGAGCACAGAAAAACTCAAAGCAGGGATATTTGACGGCCCACAAATAAGACAATTAATTAAGGATCCTGCCTTCATAAATTCAATGAATCAAGTTGAACGAGAAGCTTGGACATCATTTGTTGCAGTTGTAGAAAATTTTCTAGGCAAACATAAAGCTCAAAACTATGTTGAAATGGTTAACAAGATGCTTAATAGTTTCAAATCCTTAGGGTGCAATATGAGTATTAAAATACACTATTTACACAGCCACTTAGGACCGTTTTCCAGAAAATTTAGGAGACATGAGTGAGGAACAAGGTGAAAGATTTCACCAAGATATTAAAGTTATGGAGGACGCTACCAAGGAAGATGGGACATGCACATGATGGCAGATTCCTGCTGGAGTTTAAAAAGGGAGTGTTTAAAAAAACATTCAAGAATGTCGCGGAAAAGAAGCTTTCCAAGTGTTGAGTGACTATTTCATTTCTTCAATGTTTTTTTTTTGTTTGTAAGTACGGACATTAATATTGTATTTTGTATAACTAAAATAAAAATTTCGTATTACTTTTGTTTACTACACTTACGGATTTGAGTTACAATAATATAACTTATATTTCTCTAAAATTGTATATCTTAAAAAATTTGAGCTCCTAGGTACAAATGAATACGTTATTTGAATTCAGGACATCAAATTGATATAGAATCAGCTCAAAAAACCTCGACACCAAAAACAGCTGTTCCCCTGTGTTGTCTTTGCTTTAAAGACGGTAAATTCGCCAATTTTTTAAATATATTTTTTTTAAGAATGATCAAATATATTTTTAATTAATTTAAAAAAATAAATTTCTTGAGAAATAAAATATTATATGTTGAGGACATAAAAAACTATTATTATACATTTTCAATTTATACCAATATGCGCAACCAAGTTCAAACCAGGGTCTTTGTCTCTAATATAGCAAAAGGAAACCTTTAATTATTCCGAATAATTTTATCCAATTCCGTGATTAGTTATAAGTTTAAACCATCCTTCAATGTATACCACCACCACATATATAATCATGGTTTCTATTACTATGTTTTTCGGCTGAGTGCCATTATCAGTGGTAATAAGGGGTTCCAGCGTTATGCTGATGTTGCGTTCTCAATGTTTTGGTTATTCCTTGGTTTGGTTAGTAGACTCTTCTATGTAGTGGAGATATTATATTATATTATTCAGCTATTCATTCTTTTCGATTTTCCAGGGCTTCTCTGACTGCGTGTTTTATAATGTGAAATAGAGGCTATTTGTTTAGATCCCTCATAATTGATGCTGTGACCAGTATCATGATGGTGCTGAAAAAGAGCTCAATTTATTGGTTTGTTTTTGATGTTCATTTTATGTTCTTGGATCCGGGTGGCGATTTTTCTGCTTGTTTGCCCTATGTACAGGTTTGTGACAGTCTCCCGCATGGGATACTGTAAACTTCATCATTTTTTCAGGTTTCGCTTGTCCTTGGGATCCCCCAGTGATGTCTGTCAAAGTGTTTTGTGGTTTGTATTTTGTATCTATGTTCTCTCTTCCAATCCTTATCTATAAAACTCCTTTCACATACGGTAATAGGACCTCTACTTTGGTTGAGGTACCGTTCTTTCTGTCGCTTGTCTGGGGATGGCGCTGCCTTGCCAATGCTTCTGTATGGACTGATATTTATATCCGTTGTGCTTAAGGACCTAGTGATTTGTGTAATTTCATTCTGTTTTGGTGAGTCGGTATGATTCTTGATACGAGAGTGTTGCCTACCGACTGGATTTTGGAAGGAAAGGATGGGTGGTGTGAGCCAGCGTTTTAAATATCTGTTGGTGTGGGTGGGCTTCGTTTTAGTTTTTAGACTGAGTATTGAAGCTGGCCGTTGTTTTTCCGTGTTATGAGCACATCAAGGAAAGGGAGGCTTTTTCTTTTTCTGCTTCAAAGTAAACTGGTATTCCGATGGTGGATTCTATTTAAATAGGTCAGGAAGGTTTCTAATTCGTTTTCGTGGGGCCAAATTATAAAGTATATCTGACTGTTGAAGACAAAATAGGTATTTTTGGACAGTATTTTGATAGTTCCACAAGATTGAGCTGGAAAATCCTCATTCCTTGCTATTTTGTCTAGTGCTTTATACCACTGGAATATGGGATAAAGTGAAAACAATAGTCTGTAGATTTGCCAGAATGTCATTTTCCTCTAGTCGAAGGTCTCTGATTATGTGATATATATATATTATATATATATACATATATATTTATACATATATATATATATTATATATATATATATATATATATATGTATATATTATATACAATTTTTTTTCGTTAATTCTATTTTGGGTATGGGTGTGGCTCGTTGACGCCCCCCCCCCCGAAACATCCTATTATATATGATATATATGTATATATATATATATATATATATATTATATATATATATAGATATATATATGTTCCCTAGTACAGCTAGGTTCAATATACGGGTGAAAAGGAAAATATAGATACATGGGATGTACTCGTGAAAGCTGGTTACAGAAGGGGATGCCAGTCGACAAACAGAAAATATAACTTATTATTAATTTTTTAGCAAGAAACATGTGAGTTTCGCCCGGTCACATACATTAACTTCATTTGACGATGCCATGTCATCGCTGAGTTCCTCTTCAAGCCATTTGAAATCGTATTACTAGAAGTCAAGAACGATTATTGAGATGTAAGAGAAAAACCGGATGAATTTTTCCCAAGCAATAGAGAGCCAGACAGCCAGAATTATCAGAAAATGTATTTGATTTTAGGTAAATATGTAATGATGTTTTTTCGTTTCATTTTACAAATAATGATTTATTATCTACGGGAAAATAAACTTATCATATAAAACATTTGAATGGGTTTTTAACACACTCTAATTCATAGTATCTTAATTTCAACGATCTTAAACGTAATTTATATGTGTGCAATCCAAAAAAGTTGGTGGTGATAGGTGGTAATAGATACATCCCTAAATT
>JAHKBH010003139.1:0-12418 GCA_019049505.1 Pachyrhynchus sulphureomaculatus
ACAGTAATACCCGCTTAGCGCGACCCCGTTACGCGCGGTTTCACTATAACGCGAATTTCAAATTTCGCGCTCATGTAGTCATTAACTTCTCTATGGTCGCGGGGGGATCCCCGCTTTCTCTGAATGAATATTCTCTTTGAAGAATCACACCGGGATTCCCTGTCCTTCGACTTTGTTCTATGGGGATTTCCTCGTTCGTTTCGTGTGTTCATTTGTTCCGTAATGTTAGTTCGGTCGGCTGGCAGTTTTGTTTTAATATTTATTGGAGATACATACATACATAATTTAACCCTACGTTAAAAATGCCGCCTGTAAAGAAAAAAGAGCGTAAAAGCGTCACTTTGGAATTGAAGATGAAAGTGTTAAGAAGAATGGAAAATGGAGGCAAAGCAACAATTGTTGGGAGAGATTTTTGGACTCTCAGAATCGACTGTGAGAACGATTTATAAAAATCGGGGGAAAAAATTAAAATCTCCAGCGAAGGTTCAACACCTATAAGTGCAACAAAACTTTCTCGTTCGAGATCATCTATCTTAGAAAGAATGGAGAAATTACTGTCAGTCTGGATCGAAGATTTGAATAAGAAGAACACACCACTAAGTCAAGATCTCATATGCACAAAAGCAAAATCTTTGTATGAGATGCTGAAAACAAAAGAAGGAGAAGGGAGTGCCACTCCGACTTTTGCTGCCAGCAGAGGCTGGTTCCATCGGTTCAAGCAGCGTTCTAATCTTCACAATATCCACATAACAGGCGAGGCGGCCAGCGCGGACATTCAAGCTGCAGCTGAGTTTCCAGACAAGTTTCAAGACTTCGTTAGACGAGAGAAAATTCCTGCTTGTCTTATCTTCAATGTTGATGAGACCGCACTTTACTGGCAAAAAAAAAAATGCCATCTCGAACATTCATTTCTAAGGAAGAACGTCAAGCCAGTGGTTTCAAAGCTGCGAAAGATCGACTAACACTTCTGCTGGGTGGTAATGCCACTGGTGATTTCAAACTGAAACCTTTACTAGTGTACCATTCAGAAACACCCCGTGCAATGCGAGGCACAGACAAGACAAGTCTACCAGTTGTGTGGCGATCAAACAGAAAGGCGTGGGGTTACACGGGAAATTTTTCAAGAATGGTATTCTAATAGTTTTTGCCCATCAGTCAAATCATACTGTGACAGAAATGGGCTTGAACCTAAAGTTATATTACTCTTAGACAATGCCCCAGGACATCCAACCTCACTTGATACGCCCAGAGACTTAAAAGTGTACGTAAAGTTCCTTCCACCAAACACTACGTCAATATTACAACCTATGGACCAGGGAGCAATAGCAAACTTCAAAGCTTATTACCATCGCCGCACTTTTAGCCAACTAATTCATGAAACTGACGGGGAAGGAAGACAGTCTATGCGAGAGTGGTGGAAGTCATACAACATTATGAAGTCTATTCACAACATAGAAGAGGCTTGGAAGGAAGTTAAAATGAGTTGTATGAATGGGGTGTGGCGTAATCTTTGGCCAGATGTAGTGGAAGCACCTAGAAGAATTGTCCAGATGCAGAGACAAGTGCTTGAAGACATTGCTGCAATGATTGAGGGGTCTGAACTTGAAGATGTCACGGTAGAAGATCTCGTAGAACTTGTAGCAACGCACGACGATCCTATTAGCAATGAAGATCTGATCGAGTTACAGAATAATCCTATCTACGATGAGGAAGAACAAGTAGAAGAGAAAGTTTTATCTTCAGGGGAAATACAAAATGCACTTTCAAAAATTTATTCAGGTTTGGACATATTGCAGAGTATAGACAATAATGATGACCGTGTCTTGACCGTGTGTCAAACAATTAAAAACAGTGTTGGGTGTTATGAACGTATTTTACAAGAACGTAAAACAAAACGTTACCCAAAAGACAATAGATGTATTTTTCCGTAAAAAATAAGAGTATGTATTGCATAAAGTGTTCTTAGAATTAAAGTGATTGATTAAAATGATTTGTATTTTTTTGTATTAAATTTTGACTATGTTTAATCATAAACCTCGATATACGCGAATTTCAGTTAACGCGATTTTTTTCGGAACGTATTCCTCGCGTAAAGCGGGGTATTACTGTATATAAATATTCTATACCGTTTCTTATATGGAGAAGCTTGTACTTTTGGACTGAACTGCCTAGGACAGGGTATAACTTACAGCAATTTAAAACCAATCAAAATCGGTACTTTGGCATATGTTTCGCTCTTGTATCTGTTTAGAGATTTCCCTGCAATGCATGAATCTATAATATATATAAAATGCAACGTCTCTCTGTCTATATGTCCGTTAGTGAGCTTATCACTGGAGCACCACTTATCCGATTTACGTGCTTTTTTTTTTTAAAACATACATATGTTCTCTGGCCAGGTTATAGGCTATATTTTATTACGATAGGTATCATAAGGAATGAGCAGTGATGATAATAGTGAATGAAGCCGGAAAAAAGTTTGCTGCTACCGCGTTCCCTTACAATACCCAGCCTAAACCATTAAATATAGAACAATATTATGTAGCAGAGAATATCTATAATCTAATATATATATATATATATATATATATATATATATATATATATATATATATATATATATAAAATTCATATAAAATGTCTCTCTGTCTGTCTGTCTGTCCATTAGTGCGTTTATTACGCGGGAACCACTTATCCGACTTACGTGTCTTCCTTTAAATTCATACATATATTCTTTGGCCAGGTTATATAATAATAATAATAATCTATATCTATAATACATATAAAATGCAACGTCTCTCTGTCTGTCTGTGTGGCCGTTAGTGCGCTTATCCCTCGAGAACCACTTATCCGATTTACGTGATTTTTTAAATTCATGTATATGTTCTCTGACCAGGGTTTAGATATATATTTTATTACATCTATAATATATATAAAATGCAACGTATCTCTGTCTGTCTGTCTATCCGTTAGTGCGCTTATCATTGGAGAACCACTTATCCAATTTTTGTACTTTTTTTTTTAAACATACATATGTTCTCTGGCCAGGTTATAGGTTATATTTTATTACGATAAGTAGCATAAGGAATGAGCAGTGACGATAATAGTAAATGAAGTCAGCAAAAGGTTTGTCGCTAGCGCGTTCTCTTGGAATACACAGCCTAAACCATTAAATATGGAACAATATTATGTAGCGAGAATATCTATAAACTATAATATATATAAAATGCAATGTCTCTCCGTCGGTTTTGTCTGTCCATTAGTGCGTTTATCACGCGAGAACCACTTATCCGATTTACTTGTCTTTTTTTAAATTCATACATATATTCTTTGCCGGGTTATATAATAATAATAATCTATATCTATAATATATATAAAATGCAACGTCTCGCTGTCTGTCTGTCCGTTAGTGCGCTTATCACTGGAGAACCACTTATCCGATTTACGTGCTTTTCTTTAAAACATACATATGTTCTCTGGCCAGCTTATAGGCTATATTTTATAACGTTAGGTAACAGGAGGAATAAGCAGTGACGATAACGGTGAATCAAATCGGAAAAAAGTTTGCCGCTAGCGCGTTCTCCTGCAATACACTGCCTAAACCACTAAATATGGAACAATATCATATAGCAAAGGATATCTATAATATATATAAAATGCGACGTCTCTCTGTCTGTTTGTCCGTTTGTGCGCTTATCACTGGAGAACCACTTATCCGATTTATGTGCTTTTTTTTTAAACATGCTCAACCATTAAATATGGAACAATATGATGTAGCAAAGAATATCTATAATATATATAAAATGCAACGTCTCTCTGTCTATCTGTCTGTCCATTAGTGCGTTACGTACTTTTTTTTAAAACATACATATGTCCTCTGGCCAGGTTATAGGATATATTTTATTGCGTTAGGTAACATAAATAATAACTAGTGACGAAAATAGTGAATCAAGTCGGAAAAAAGGTTACCGTTGCCGCAATCTCTTGCAATATACTGCCTAAGCCATTAAATATAGAACAATATCATGTTGCAAAGAATATAATATATATAAAATGCAACGTCTCTCTGCCTGTTCGTTAGTACGCTTATTACTTGAGAACCACTGTCCGATTTATACATATGTCCTATATAATTCGATATAAGCCTGGATAATGGGAGATATGATAAGATAATGGGAAATAAGTATAAATAATGGAAGATAAGGAGAAATAATGGGAGATAAGCAGAGATAAGCCTAGATAATGGAAATTAATTAGAGATAATGGGAGATAAGGAGAAATAATGGGAGATAAGGGGAAATAATGGCAGATATTTTATTACGTTAGGTAACATAAGGAATAAGCAGTGACGATAGAAGTGAATCAGGTCCACGCGAGTGGAGCCGCGGGCACTGCTAGTTATTCCTATAAAAACTAAAAACAACCAGGCTAAAGATTCGTAAATTCTTTACCCTGTGCTGCCTTCGCAAACACAAGTTCCAAAATAAATACCTAACTTTACATTTTACCATTAAAAAATAAGTTAGCCAACCACAACAGCTTGATATCTTAAATGATACATAAGTTTCTTGGTGAAATATGAATCACAAGGAAGAGTTGAGACGAGAACGTGCTGGTATAAGTGCTTAGACCGTAGAATGTTGGCGTGTCATATGCTAATGACTAAAGTTTTATTTTTCCTGATAAGAAAAATAAAGAGCTAATAAGAAAGTGTAATATTGATGTCAGTGGTTTTGTACAATGGTTTAACGGTAACTTAATATATCCGAAAAGTTCTAAAACTCACTACCTTAGACTTCAAACTCATCACGTATAACAGATAGCATATGGACCTAGATATTAAAATTCTACTATCTCAATCAGCATTTTTTAATATTGCGAATATACGAACATTTTAGTTGGATACAGCGCTGTCACCAACTGATTTTTAAGTTGCACAGCCTTACTTTTGGTGTTCGTACCTTGAAGTTGTTGTCGATATCACAGCTTTTGTGTGTTTAGTGCTACTATTTCTTCTCGTCTTTACTATATATATTTTATTGTTTATTGTTTACGTTTTCTGTACACTTTTGTGTCGTTTGAGAATAACAATTTGTTTTACTTTACTTCAAAGATGTATACAACTTAAAACTGAAAATCAGTCTATTAGAGATTTGGAGCAAAGTAAATTAATATTTTTTTATTTTAGGTTACTGAAGTGAAATAACTAAGCTCCAAAAAAATTTTTTTTCGGGTTAAACAAGGATTTAGGGTAAATAATGAAAAGGAAAACAAAAACATACTACATCCGTTATTTTATTAAATATATACAATAGTTAAACATATCTTTAAAAATTGTAAGTAACGAAAACATTGCTGCTTATATTTAAAATATTTCTTTAACGATAATACTGGTCGATATGTGAAAAATAACCTAGTAGTGGAAAATTTTGTGTTTCCATATTTAATGAATTATAAATGATATTGATAGATTTATATAAATTTTTAAATACAGCATGAATGTATGCTTCGAATAAGACATGTTTTACTTCTTTGTATAAATATGTCTGAACAGTTTTTTAAATAATATCGTGTTATACAAAATAATTCCCAAGTTGTTCACAGAAAAAAGCTCAATATGAAAAGTTCACTAGCATCGTCGGTGTACCCTTAGTTTCCATACTGTCTCTTATTCTCTTGTCTCTTTTACATTAATTACACAAGTCTACAAAAAAAAAAAAAAATTGAGAGCTGTTTTGGTTTTTTTGCGTAATCTTATGTTTTTGGGTGTACTGAATCTGAAAATGACTTTCATTTTGTCATAGAACGTCACGTTTTCTGACAATGTAGGTATCTATGTTAAACAAGTTATCATCTTAAAATAAAAGATAAAAGACTAAAAATTTTTTTTTAAATTTATAATTGCGTAACAAAACTTATTTTTTATCTAAAATACATTCATTAGTAAGCACTAAACACATTTCTTTTTCCCAGTAAGACTCCTTTTGGTATATTTTCGCTTGTAGGAAGCTTCTGGAAGGCCTCTCTGAAGCGTCCAACAGTAGTCTGCCATCATTGAGACGCTTAATCTTCCCTGGTATCTTTTTTCCATCTCCTTAATATCTTGGTAAAATCGTTCACCTTGCTCTTCACTCAGATCTCCTAAATTTTTGGAAAGTAGTCGAGGTGAGAATGAAGAAAATGTACTTTTAAAGTCATTAGGCAACCTAAAGCTTGAAATGCTTTTAACATTCTTTTGACGATTTGTTTGTAGTTAGGGTCTTTGTTATTGCCTAAAAATTTCTCTATGACCTCTTTAAAGGCAATCCATCCTTCTCTTTGAGGATCTGTCATGGTTGTGATGAATTGTGGATCAGCCATAAGTCGTCTAATATCTGGTCCAACGAAAACACCTTCCTTCAACTTTGCCTCCGAGAGGTCTGGAAACTTTGATATTAAGTATTTGAAGCAATTTCCATGTCTTGGAAGTGACTTTACAAATTGCTTCATCAATCCCAGCTTTATGTGAAGCGGTGGTAGAAGAACTTTATGAGGAGGCACCAAAGTTTCATGCAGGACGTTCTTTTCGTCAACTTTACGCTCCCTCGGAGGCCAACACTTTTTGGTCCAGTGATTTGCTCGGTCTCTACTATTCCATAGACACAAAAAGCAAGGGAATTTGGTAAACCCAGATTGTTGTCCGAGAAATATGCCCAAGATTTTTAAATCACCGCACACTTGCCAACCGTGGTCTTTATATTTTAATTTGCAAAGAACCAATTCCAAGTTCTTGTAGGTTTCCTTGGGGTGTACGGAATGACCGACAGGAATGGAAGCATAGAAACCGCCATTGTGAAGCAGAACTGCTTTAAGGCTTCTTTTTGAAGAATCTATGAAAATACGCCACTGTGCTGGGTCGTATGAGATCTTAAATGTATCCATCAAACCTTCAATATTGGTACAATAAACCAACTCGTCCTCTTGGGCAAAGTAGGAAGTGAACTGCTTCTCACGATATCTAAACCAGAAGGAAGACACTCCCGGCAAAAGTAAGTTCCTGCTTTTGAGCCTTGATCCAAGCAACTCAGCAGCGTTTTTGGGAAGATTCAAGTCTCTTACCAAATCATTTAGCTCGCCCTGGGAAAACAATTTCGGACTGCTGTCATCTTCAAATTGAAAACTTGACTTGTCATCGGGTTCAGGTACAGCACCATCTTCGTCAGAACTTGGAATCTCTTCCAAGGTAGCAGGGGCCTTGGGCACTGGTATTTCGGTCCCATGAGGGATGGGACGAATAGCTGATTGCAGATTTGGGTATGAAATGGACTGCTTCCATTTTGAATTATACCCTTTCACATTACACGAACAAAAGTAACAATCATCACTATGGTTCTTTTGCTCGCGCCATACCATAGGAATCGCATATCGGAAAGCTTTTTTCTTGCCCTTAAACCAATTTCGAAGGTCTTCAACACATCGTTTGCAGACTTTATGAGGTGCCCAAACTTTAACCTGATCTCCAAGTTTTAAGCCAAAATACGTGAAGTATACTTTTTTTACAAAGTCCTTAATATTAAGTTGTTGCTTTAATACCATATATTCGCCACAAATATAACAGATGTATATGTCAGACGAATTCACACACTTCCGCACAGATGACATTGCACTATATTGAACCAAGATCTATAAAACAATGACGAGTTAACACGTAATTGTACCGCGCCACTTTCTACACTATCGGAGCGCGCACGTTCTGGTTACAACGTTTATGTTTGTTAATTTAGCTCACACAGGGCGTTCTTTATTTAGAAAGTAATGATAGTTATGGCCTGTATACATTTAAAAACAGTAATCAAAATAAAATTGTACCTATTTATTTATGACTTCAAGTTAGCCCAAAAAAAAAACCCTTTTTTATAATAATATTTTGCGTTTTGCAAAATAACCTGACGTTCTGGAATTTTTTGAGTATTTTTTTAGTTTTCAGAACACCTAAATACATAGAAATCAGTTGAAAACATCCAGACAGCATTTTTGTTGCAGACCTGTTGGAAAATATCACAAATTGATCTTCAGCTTTGCCGATGGCAGTAAATTTGTTTCTTCATTTACCTTCAGCCCTCGAGCATTAGTCACCCACGTAACTATCCACAGACAGCAGGAAATTGTTCAACTTAGCATATCTGGAAGAAACGCTATCTTGGGGTGAGAGTAACCAAGTAGTATTTAATGCTGCAAAAATTAAGGCCGCAGTTTTTTCTGAAAAATGTAATGCTGCATAACCCGACACAGTTATGTGGGGATATTCTGTTCTTCGCATCGTCACTCAATTTGCTGTGCGTTAACCTGGGAGCAAATATGTATTGATATGAACATGTTGCATGCATAACAAAGAGCGCTTCTCAAAAGCTAGGCATATTATTTCGTACTATAAAGCTGTGTCTAATATATAATATAATGAAGAAAGAAGTAAAGTTTGTGAGTTTGTTCGAGGTAATCTCTGAAACTACTGATCCTATTTAAAAAAAACTTTGACTGGTATGTAGCTTGGACTTTTTGGCTAAATATAGGCTATATTTTATGAAGTTGCGACAAAAGGGAGCTGACCAGTGAAGATTTTAGTGACGCAAGTCAACGTAAAAACGATCAAGCGCAAACGCTGCCTTTACAGTAAAAGCGCGACAACATATGTCTATCTGCTAAAGTCAACCCACAAAATTGAATTATAGGTCCTAAAATTATACGTGACCAAGTGATAGATCTCTCGAGAGTTGTTTCCATAGCTAAAATTACATCCTTATCAAAATAAATATGTCCTTCGTTACATACATTTTAAGTATATAAAACTTGTCCTACACCAAACCATTTGGATAAGTAATTTGGATTTTACGAGCGTGTCTTTGAGTAAGCGTAACTAAAATAGAGGTACATGTGGCGACACGGTTTTAAAAATATAACTATCTTGGAGGAATTGTGTAAGAGTCGGGCGTGACTGTGCTGTATATGGAAGAATTGTAGACGTTAATTTCTAATTTTAGGGGTGATTTTAGGATATATATCACAGGTAAAGTATTCCACGGAACGTGGGGAACAGGGGAAGAAGTCATGAGTAAGCGGCCTTGGAAGTGGGAAGCGGCAATCGGGAGACGGACGGCGACACCGCGTGCGGGGCAACCGCCTCCTGCTGCGCATGATGTGACCAACTGACCAGCCGATGCGCTCGTGCAGTGGTAACGTATCTATTATCTCCTGCGTTATCGTTCAATTTGGTCGATACATGTCCTGCGATCTATAACTTGATTTTTTCACTTTTGAGTTGACTCTTCGTTTGAGAAGTTTAGTTAGTTAGATTTGGTACATGATATTTTGTTTGTGAATAATTATTGTTTCGTTTCTTATTCCTTGATGCTGCGTTCTTGAAGACGAAAATGTTTTTTGTTATAGTTTTTGTTACTCGTAGTTTTAAGATTCTTTTATTCTTTTTGTAGGCACATCGTAGACTTTTGGTGTCAAAATATTTATTATTTATTGTTATTAGTGTATTTTTCTTCAATTTGTGCATAAAAAAAACCTTTGAAAAAATAACACTTCCACGCGAATGAAGTCGTGGACGGGTGTGAGGATTCTATAAAAACTTCTAATTGTGTACAAAGCATGAAATCGATCAGTGATGGAACGTTATATTTTTTAGATTCTATCCCGAGAAGAGCTATTCGCCTGATTGGAGACTCATAAGACAACAAAAACTTTGGTTCTTTAGAACGTCAATAAACGATCAGGGACTTCAGGATCTTTTGTCTTTTTTGCGTTTATTATAGATCGTAAATTTGTCACGGTCTTGAAAGTGACAAGGAAAGAAAAAGTCAAAAACGATGCTTACAGAGGGACTTTATTTCTCACCGAGTACAATTTTGTTGTTCCTGTGGCACTTTAGGGATTTATCTGCAGCATTGTATGATACCCATTAATACCATATACAGGGTCTGTCCAATAAGTATCAAGGTAGATTTTTTCTAGTCAAGAGAAAAGAAAGGATGGGGTCTCTATGGGCTAAAATGTTGTTGGGGGATGTCAGGTATATGAGGCAACCCGGTCTAGTTGCTTCTGAGCTTTGACAGGGTGTAAATCGCGCTCGGAGTAAGTAATTGGCTCGGGGAGAAAATTGTTCGTCGAAGAAAGAGATTATTTGTGCTGTAAATGAATATCATGCACAATTAGCAAGAATTTTTTTCTGAATAAAAAAAATAGAATCTCGCTGGACCAAATGTGTTACACTTAATGGAGATTATAATGAGAAATCATTTTTTGTTTTTGCAAACAATTTTTATTGACCTTGCCTTTTACAAGACTTTTCAATTCACCCTTGTATTTTCTTACATAAAATATGAATGTCCCCAATTTTCTTCTAACGGTAGAAAACAAGGTCAAACCCGTCTGACGTCAACCAGCATGACAATCTCTTGTTTTTGTTAGATTCACGTTAAATTTTATTCTTATTTACTTGTATACGCGGAAATTTACACCAGAATTAATTCTGAAACGAACATGTTTCTGATAGTTTGTAAATTTTTTTTTTCTTTATTTTTTTTTTATGGGTCTAGCACACGTGCTGCAGGGAGGTCCCTAAAGCGCTACAGGAGCGACACATGTGCGGAAAAAACGATTCACGTTGTTCTTGAATCGCTGTAAATTGTACTCGGAGGAAACACAGTCCTGGGTAAATTATTCCAAAGGGATGATGTTCTCCATATAAAAAACTGCTTGAAAAGCGTTGTATGAGGAGTAACAAGCTGAACTTCATACGGATGTGACGTATCAGCGCTCTGGGAGGAATTAAACGGGCCACATCGTCCGAACACTTTCCATGAAAATACTTGTAGAATAGGCTCAAGTCGCCAACCGTTCTTCGATGTTCCAGCGAATCAAGGCCGCCGGTCAGTTCCAGGTCTCCAATCAGACGAACAGCTCTTCTCTGAATAGAATCCAACAAATGCAATGTTGGAAGCAGTATTCCATAGTTAGTCGAATTTGAGCTTTGTAAAGAATTAACAGTTGCTGTGGAGTGTAAAGCTTTCTGGTTCGAAATAATATTCCCAACTTTTGAGAAGCTCTCCTTGCTATGCCTGCAACATGCTCATGCCAGGACATATTTGCTCCCAAATTAACGCCCAACAAATTGAATGACGATGTTAGAGGAACGGAGTGCCCCGCCATAACTATGTCGGGTTCAGCAACGTTAATTTTTTTAGAAAAAACTGCCGCCTGGGTTTTTGTAGCGTTAAATCCCACTTGGTTACTGTCACCCCAAGAAAGAATTTCTTTTAGGTCTTTGTTAAGTTGAACAACTTCCCGCTGCCTGCGGACACTCGCCTGAGCAGCCGATGTCCGAGCGTTCAAAGTGAATGAAGAGATAAGCGTACTGTCATCTGCAAAGCTGTAGATTTGATTTCCGGTCTTTTCCAGCAGATCGTTAATCTAAATGAGAAATAGAGTAGGAGATAGTATGGAGCTTTGGGGCACACCGGCGTTGATAGTGAAGGTGTTAGAAAGAAATCCGTCGACCGCCACTCGTAAAGAACGCTCACTGAGGAAACATGAGAGCCACAAAAAGAACTTTTCAGTCATATCAAAAGCACGTAGCTTAGCCAACAGCCCATCGTGCCAAACACGATCGAATGCCTTGGATATGTTAAGAGCAACCGCTCGAGATTTTCCAAAGTGTTCAGTTGCGTTGTTCCAAACATGTGTTACATAAGTCAGAAGATCTCCTGTTGATCTATGTTTACGAAAGCCATATTGGTGATCGCTAATAATGTTGAATTCTTCAAGATATTTAGCCTTTTCCATAACTTTCGGTATTATTGAAAGCAGTGCGACTGGTCGGTAGTTATTTGGCAAGGTCTTCTTGCCTTTTTTAGGTATCGGCTGAACTGTGGCACATTTCCAGCAGGAAGGAAATATTCCCTTTCTGTAGGATAGGTTGAAAAGTCGACAGAACACTGGTGTCAGTTCCCTCGCACAGTTTTTTGGGAACTATGGCAGCTATTCCGTCAGCGCCAGAAGCCTTTTTTGGTATCTACCTTAATTAAAATACGTTTTATGATACGCTGTCTGAAGACAACATCGGGCATCCTTGACTGCACTATGGAAATAGTAGGTGGTGTTTTTCCTTGGAAATCGACAGTAGAATGTGAGGCAAAGACTTCAGCCAACAAGTTCGCTTTTTCAACAGGTGTCGTTGCAATAGAATTATCTGGCCGTGTGAGTGGTGGTATGGTAGATTTGGTGAAATTTTGGCTAACTGCCTTAGCCACTGACCAAAAGGACTTGGAATTGTTGGGAGAAGCGAGAAGTTTGTTTTTAATTCGCTGATTGTGTGCCTCCTTGATTTCGTCGATAATTTCTTTGCATCTGTTCAGGGCACGAGCGAAGGTGTTAC
>JAHKBH010000312.1:0-15212 GCA_019049505.1 Pachyrhynchus sulphureomaculatus
AAGGGTTTTCTAGAAATAATATCGTTTTCGCTTTTAACGTCTCTTACGACATCTTTTAATAAACTTAATTCAGTATGTAATTTTAGTGTTTTCAATGTCTCTTGGCTTATATCAACAGGTGGATCTTCATCCATAGACAGCAACATTTTTCTAGAGTCTCTAAGAGCGTCTAAAAGAGAATTTAATGGTTTTACAACTCTGTATAAAAGTGTGTCTCGATAAATGTTATCTCTAAGGTCCTGAGCACTAGTTTCCAGAGATTTTAATAATCGCAAGTCATTTCTTTTGTCTACAGCAAGTTTAAATACATCTTTTATTAAGTTGTCTATATTAGGTTCAAAAAGAGCAAGCGACTGATTTAAAATTTCCATTTTTTCATTTAGGGAGACTGTAACACTAACTTGTTTTTATGTTCTGCTTGGTATCTTTTAAAATATACAGAATTTTTAATTCTTTGTTCTGGACAGCCTTAAGCGAATTAGGGTCACTTAAGATGTCTTCCAAAAATAGGGATAAACTAGCCATTTGGTCGCCTACATTATTTATCTTTTCAGAATAATCGTGAGTAAAATCAGTAGTATTATCTCCAATAACTTCAACTACTGACAGATTGTCCAAAAACACTTCAGTAGGCTGCAACAAATCTGCAAATTTCAAAATAGTTTCTTCCTGTATATCTTTAAAAACTTTATCATTACAGATAACTTTTTCTGTAGTCGTTTTCAGTGTTTCAAGAGAATTCTTCAAGTTAATGAGGGCTTTAAAGTCATTTCTTTCTTTATTAAATTCGGTAATAACTTTACTTAATAGCGTCTTCAGAACATTTAGAGAGTTCTCGATTTTAAGAGGCATGAATTTACCCTCAAAATTGACGTGCTCTATAAATTCCATAACGCCTTTAAGTGCTTGACATATTGAAGGTCTTTCCAAAGTTAAAATTTCAGGAGTTCCTAAACCTGTCTTTATTGTTTCGAGACACTTTCGTAGTTTCTCCAATGAAGGTTTGCTTTCTTGTGAAAAATTGTCTAAAATGGCAGCTAAATGAGGATCGTTCGTTTCGCCTATAGATCTAAGATTTGTAATAGTATTCTGTAAAATTTCCTCGGTGTCTACCAAATCGATAACTGCTTTTGGGGGCCTTATTTCAACATTTTGTACTTCCATGTGAAGTTTTTGTAGTTCGGCGTGAGTAGTTACCAAAGGATTTAGTAAAGCATCAACCTGTGTCTGTTTTTCTTTGAATAATGATTCGTCAAATCGTTTTTTCAATATCATTTAATACCTCATAAAAGTTTTGTAGAGGAATTAATAATGTTTCTAATAATTTAGTATCTATAGGAAGAAGAAGAACTGTATCAAGATTATTTTTAAGATTACTAATGGCTTGTTTCAAATTTTTAATGTCAATTTTTGTGACGTCTTTTTCGACTAAAGAGTTAACTTTTACGTTCTCTATTAAGAGATTTTCTAGCGGAGGAATAATATTATTCAATTTTTCAAGTACTTCATCTGAAACTGTTTCAGTAACTTTTTTCTTGCACTGGTTTTCAACGAAATCTAGCGACAGGCTTATTTCCCTCAAAGGTTTTCCAAGATTAACAAGCCCTTGTAAGGCGTCAGGTAAAAGCTCAGATTTTGATAAAATTATATTTGTTTCCTCTATTAACTGACCAAATGGTATTCTTAAGTTTTTGACCATATTAAGATATTTCTTGTCAACTTCAGATATTTCGTCTGCTTGAATAATTTTGCCTTCATTTTCACGTATTTCATCAGTTCTAATATTATTTTCATCTAAAGTTGCCTTTTCTTTTTCTTCCTTTTCTACCGTAGGTTCACCTTTAATATCTCCTTGATCCTCGACCATGACTTGTTTGTCTTTCTTTTCTTTCTCCGTTTCAACAGCTTTCAAAACCTCTAAACTAAAGCCTTCCTCAATTTGACTAAGGGAAGCTATAAAGTTATTTAATGGAACTTCAAGGATTTTGATACTTTGGGTCTGCGAAGGACTATGAATAATATTTTCTGTAGAATATTTTAAAGCCATTACTGTTTGTTTCAACTCAGGTTTTTGTCTTTCTAATACTTCTGGTTTTAAAGTAGATTCTCTCATTTCAACAATTAAACTAGTGAATTTTTCTAAAGGCTCTATGATTTTAGATAACTTTTCCGTTTCTTCGCTACTAATAACTTGTGCAGTTTCTGTTTCTTCGGCAACCTCTTGCAAAGCTAGTTGGAATAAATTGGTTGATTCTTCAATGTGTGCTAAAAAACAACTTGCTGAGGCAATGCACTTACGTCTTTCGTCTGTTGTTTTAAAGTTTCAACTTCATCTGCAACCTTTTTAACAGATTCTATTAAGAATTTAACAATTGATACTTCTTTCCGTTCAAGTTGTTCATCTGCTCGCAGTACGAAATTCTCTTCAATCTTGCTAATAGAGATTGTCAAGTTCTTTAAAGGAACTTTGAGGACTTTGAGAATTTGTGCTTGTGAAGGAAACTGAATCACTTTTTCTACTGAATCTTTAAAAGCTGCAGTAGCTTGTTTCCATTCAAGTTTTTGCTGATTCAGTATTTCTGGTTTTAAAGCAGACTCTTTGATATAAACAATTAAACCAATGATTTTTTCTAAATGCTCTTGAATTTTCAAAAGTTTGTCTTCTTCCTCACCAGTAATGTCTTGAACAGCTTCGGAGATAGTCGTAACCTCTTCTAAAGCTGCTTGGACTAAACTTGTTGATTCTTCAATATGTGATAGTGCAGCTTGTTGTGGCAATGTCGTTATATTTACCGATTGTTGTTTAAAAGATCTTACCTCATCTGCAGCCCTTCTCACAGATTCAATTAAGAATTTGGGCTGCACATATGTCTTTTCTCTCAACTCTTTCCTTCTCTTGGGGAATAAAACTATCTTCAAAGTGGCTAAGAGAGGCTGCTAAATTCTTAAGAGGAACTTCAACAACTTTAATAAGTTCTGCTTCTGAAGGAGTTAGAAGAACTTTTTCTACTAAATCTTTAAAAGCAGCAACCGCTTGTTTCATCTCCGGTTTCTGCTGTTCTAATATGTCTGGTTTTAAAGAGAAGTCTTTCATCTGAACAATTACGGCACTTACTTTTTCTAAAGGCTTTTGAATCATCAAAAGCTTTTCTGCTACTTCACTTGTAATGTCTCGTGCACTTTCAGGAACATGTGTTATTTCTTGTAAAGCTGCTTGTAACATATTTGTTGATTCTTCAATTTGTGATAACGAGGCTTGTTGTGGTACTGTAGTTATGACTTTTGTCTGTTGTAAAGATTTCACTTCATCTGAAACCTTCTTCATAGATTCGATTAAGGATTTGGCAGCTGACACATCTCTTCTTTCAATTTTTTTATCTGTTGTTGGAACGAAGCTTCTTCAATCTGACTAAGAGAGGCTGTTAAGTTTTTCAAAGAAAACTTCCAGAACTTTGATAATTTGTGCTTCTGAAGGAGTTTGAACAACTTTCTCTATTGAATCTTTAAAAGCAGCAATTGCTTGTTTTATCTCAGGTTTATGCTGTTCTAATATTTCTGGTTTTAAAAACGATTCTTTCATCTGAATAATGACGCCACTAACTTTTTCTAAAGGCTTTTGAATCATCGAAAGTTTTTCTGCTACTTCACTTATAATGTCTTGTGCACTTTCAGGGACATGTGTAATTTCTTGTAAAGCTGCTTGTAACGTACCTATTGATTCTTCAATTTGTGAGAATGAGGCTTGTTGTGGCAATGTAGTTATGTCTTTTGTCTGTTGTTGTAAAGATCTTACTTCAGCTGCCACCTTCATCACAGATTCTATTAAGGACTTGGCAGCTGATACATCCTCTCTTTCAACTTTTTTATCTGTTGCTGGAACGAAATTGTCTTCAATCTGACTAAGAGAAGCTGTTAAGTTCTTTAAAGGAACTTCAAGAACTTTGATAAGTTGTGCTTCTGAAGGAGTCTGAAGAGCTTTTTCTACTGAATCTTTAAAAGCAGCAACTGCTTGTTTCATTTCAGGTTTATGCTTTTCTAATGTTTCTGGTTTTAAAGAAGATTCTATCATCAGAACAATTACGGCACTTACTTGTTCTAAAGGCTCTTGAATTAGCGAAAGGTTTTCTGCTACTTCACTTGTAATGTCTTGTGCACTTTCAGGTATATTTGTAATTTCTTGTAAAAGCTGCTTGTAACAGATTTGTTGATTCTTCAATTTGTGATAATGAGGCTTGTTGTGGCACTGTAGTTATATCTTTTATCTGTTGTAAAGATTTCTTCATCTGAAACCTTCTTCACAGATTCGATTAGGGTTTTGGCAGCCGACACATCTCTTCTTTCAACTTTTTTATCTGTTGTTGGAACGAAGCTTTCTTCAATTTGGCTAAGAGAGACTGTTAAGTTTTTCAAAGGAACCTCCAGAACTTTGATAATTTGTGCTTCTGAAGGAATCTGAACAACCTTCTCTACTGAATCTTTTAAAGCAGCAATTGCTTGTTTTATCTCAGGTTTATGCTGTTCTAATATTTCTGGTTTTAAAAACGATTCTTTCATCTGAATAATGACGCCACTAACTTTTTCTAAAGGCTTTTGAATCATTGAAAGTTTTTCTGCTACTTCACTTATAATGTCTTGTGCACTTTCAGGGACATGTGTAATTTCTTGTAAAGCTGCTTGTAACGTATCTGTTGATTCTTCAATTGTGTGAGAATGAGGCTTGTTGTGGCAATGTAGTTATGTCTTTTGTCTGTTGTTGTAAAGATCTTACTTCAGCTGCCACCTTCATCACAGATTCTATTATGGACTTGGCAGATGATACATCCTCTCTTTCAACTTTTTTATCTGTTGCTGGAACGAAATTGTCTTCAATTTGACTAAGAGAAGCTGTTAAGTTCTTCAAAGGAACTTCAAGAACTTTGATAAGTTGTGCTTCTGAAGGAGTCTGAAGAGCTTTTTTTCTACTGAATCTTTAAAAGCAGCAACTGCTTGTTTCATTTCAGGTTTATGCTTTTCTAATGTTTCTGGTTTTAAAGAAGATTCTTTCAACAGAACAATTATAGCACTTACTTTTTCTAAAGGCTCTTGAATTATCGAAAGGTTTTCTGCTACTTCACTTGTAATGTCTTGTGCAGTTTCAGGGATATTTGTAATTTCTAGTAAAGCTGCTTGTAACAGATTTGTTGATTCTTCAATCTGTGATAATGAGGCTTGCTGTGGTACTGTAATTATGTCTTTTATCTGTTGTAAAGATTTCACTTCATCTAAAACCTTCTTCACAGATTCGATTAGGAATTTGGCAGCTGACACATCTCTTCTTTCAGTTTTTTTATCTGTTGTTGGAACGAGGCTTTCTTCAATCTGACTAAGAGAGGCTGTTAAGTTTTTCAAAGGAACTTCCAGAACTTTGATAATTTGTGCTTCTGAAGGAGTTTGAACAACCTTCTCTACTGAATCTTTAAAAGCAGCAATTGCTTGTTTTATCTCAGGTTTATGCTGTTCTAATATTTCTGGTTTTAAAAATGATTCTTTCATCTGAATAATAACGCCACTAACTTTTTCTAAAGGCTTTTGAATCATCGAAAGTTTTTCTGCTACTTCACTTGTAATGTCTTGTGCACTTTCAGGGTCATGTGTAATTTCTTGTAAAGCTGCTTGCAACGTATCTATTGATTCTTCAATATGTGAGAATGAGGCTTGTTGTGGCAATGTAGTTATGTCTTTTGTCTGTTGTTGTAAAGATTTTACTTCATCTGCCACCTTCATCACAGATTCGATTAAGGACTTGGCAGCTGATACATCCTCTCTTTCAACTTTTTTATCTGTTGCTGGAACGAAATTTTCTTCAATCTGACTAAGAGAAGCTGTTAAGTTCTTCAAAGGAACTTCAAGAACTTTGATAAGTTGTGCTTCTGAAGGAGTTTGTAGAGCCTTTTCTACTGATTCTTTAAAGGCAGTAACTGCTTGTTTTATTTCAGGTTTATGCTTTTCTAATGTTTCTGGTTTTAAAGACGATTCTTTCATCAAAACAATTACGGCACTTATTTTCTCTAAAGGCTCTTGAATTATCGAAAGGTTTTCTGCTACTTCACTTGTAATGTCTTGTGCAGTTTCAGGGATATTTGTAATTTCTTGTAAAGCTACTTGTAACAGATTTGTTGATTCTTCAATTTGTGATAATGATGCTTGTTGTGGTACTGTAATTATGTATTTTATCTGTTGTAAAGAGTTTACTTCATCTGAAACCTTCTTCACAGATTCGATTAGGGATTTGGCAGCCGACACATCTCTTCTTTCAATTTTTTTATCTGTTGTTGGAACGAGGCTTTCTTCAATCTGGCTAAGAGAGGCTGTTAAGTTTTTCAAAGGAACTTCCAGGACTTTGAAAATTTGTGATTCTGAAGGAGTTCGAATAACCTTTTCAATTGATTCTTTAAAAGCAGCAATTGCTTGTTGTATCTCAGGTTGATGCTGTTCTAATATTTCTGGTTTTAAAAACGATTCTTTTATCTGAATAATAACACCACTAACTGTTTCTAAAGGCTTTTGAATCATCGAAAGTTTTTTCTTCTACTTCACTTGTAATGTCTTGTGCACTTTCAGGAATAGTTGTAATTTCTTGTAAAGCTGCTTGTAACAGATTTGCTGATTCTTTAATTTGTGATAATGAGGCTTGTTGTGGCAATGTAGTTATGTCTTTTGTCTGTTGTTGTAAAGACTTTACTTCATCTTCAACTTTCTCCATAGATTCAATTAGAGATTTGGCAGCCGATACATCCTCTCTTTCCACTTTTTTGTCTGTCACTGGACTGAAACTTTCTTCAATTTGGCTAAGTGAAGCTGTTAAGGTCTTCAAAGGAACTTCTAAAACTTGGATAAGTTGTGCTTCTGAAGGAGTTTGAAGAACCTTTTCTACTGAATCTTTAAAAGTAGCAATGGCTTGTTTCATCTCAGGTTTATGCTGTTCTAATTGCTTCTGGTTTTAAAGAGGATTCTTTAATCAGAACAAGTACGGCACTTACTTTTTCTAAAGGCTTTTGAATCATCGAAAGGTTTTCTGCTACTTCACTTTTAATGTCTTGAGCAGTTTCAGGGATATTTGTAATTTCTTGTAAAGCTGCTTGTAACAGACTTGTTGATTCCTCAATTTGTGATAATGAGGCTTGTTGTGGCAATGCCTTATCTATGTCTTTTGTTTGTTGTAAAGATTTCACTTCATCCGAAACTTTCTTCACAGATTCGATTAGGGATTTAACAGCCAATATATCCTCTCTTTCAACTTTTTTATCTGTTACTGGGACGAAACTTTCTTCAATCTGGCTAAGAGAAGCTGTTAAGTCCTTCAAAGGAACTTTTAGAACTTTAATAAGTTGTGCTTCTGAAGGAGTTTGAAGAACCTTTTCTACTGAATCCTTAAAAAGCGGCAACTGCGTTTTTCATCTCAGGTTCTTGCTGTTCTAATAAATCTGGTTTTAATGCTGAGATCTTCATCTGAACAATTAGGGTACTAAGTTTCTCTAAAGGCTCTTGAATCTTCGAAAGCTTTTCTGCCTCTTCACTAGTTATGTCTTGTACACTTTCAGGGATATTTATAACTTCATTTAAAGCTGCCATTAATATATTTGACGATTCTTCAATTTGTGATAATGAGGCTTGTTGTGGGATCGTAGTTAAATCTCCTGTTTGTTCTCTTAAAGATTGTGTTTCATCTTCACCTTTTTCACAAATTTAATTAAAGATTTAGCAGCAGATATATCTTTTCTTTCAATTTTCTTATCTAAAGGTAAAAGGAAACCTTCTTCAATCTGGCTAAAAGAGGCTGTTAAGTTTATCAAAGGAACTTCAAGAGTTTTGATAATTTGTGCTTCCGAAGAAGTTTGAACAACCCTTTCTACTGTATCTTTCAAAGCGACAACTGCTTGTTTTATTTCAGGTTTTTGCTGTTCTAATACGTCTGGTTTCAAAGCAGATTCTTTCATTTCAGTAATTAAAGTACTAAGTTTTTCTAAAGGCTCTTGTATCTTTGAAATCCTTTCCGCCTCTTCACTAGTAATATCTTGTGCACTTTCAGAGATATTTGTAATTTCTTGTAGAGTTGCTTGTAATAGATTTGTTGATTCTTCAATTTGTGATAATGAAGCTTGTTGCGGAAACGTAGTGAACTCTTTTGTTTGTTCTTTCAAAGATTTTAGCTCGCCTGCAACCTTTTTCACAGATTCGATTAAGAATTTGGCAGCTGAAATATCTTCTCTTTTAATTTGTTTATTTACCGGTGGAACGAAACTTTCTTCAATGTTGCTGAGAGAAGCTGTCAAACTTTTCAAAGGATTTTCGAGAATTTTGATACTTTGTGCCCCTGAAGAAATTTGAACAACTTTTTTGTACAGAGTCTTTTAAGGCAGTAACAGCTTTTTGTAATTCAGGTTCTTGGTGTTCAAGTACTTCTGGTTTCAAACAAGATCCTTTCATTTGAACAAGTAAGGCATTAAGTTGTTCTAATGGCTCTTTAATTTTAATAATGTTTTCCGCCTCTAAACTTGTTATGTCAGTCGTAATTTCAGAGATGTTAGAAATTTCTTTCAGCGCTGCATTCAAACTGGTTATGGGTTCCTCTAACTGAGAAACAAATAAAACTGCTTGTTTTGGAAATTCTTTAATATCTAAACTTTGTTGCCTCAAACTTTTAACTTCATCAATGGTGGTCGTAATAGGCACTTCTAAAATTTTTGCCACATTTTTATCTTTTCTTTCGATTATGTCAACTATCGTGCTTTCTTGATTAATAATTTCTTCTATTCTTCCTAAGTCAGCAGTAAGTCCTTGTAGAGAAGTTTCGATAACTTTGAAACTTCCACTTTTTGCAGGTTTTTGTACTACTTTTTCTATAGCTTGTTTAAGAGTTACAACGGTAGCCTTTACTTCTTCTTTCGACACTTCTGTAATTTCTGGTTTTATCAGCTTTTCTTTCACCTGTACTACTACAGCATTTAATTTTTGTAGTGGTTCGACAAGATTCTGGATATCGACAATTTGTACATCTGACATTTCTTCCACGTCTTCATTTTCAACAAAATTTTTATCTATTGTCTCATTAAGTAATGCTATAGATTGTTCTAGCTGTGGAAAAGAAAATATGCTTTCTTGTATTCGCTGAACAGATGGAGATACTTCTACAACGGTCTGCTTTAGTTGTTGGACTTCATGTGCAAGCTGTTTGATCGGTTCTGCTATTAATCTTGTCAGACTACTTTCTTTTTTGATCGGTGTAGGTTTCAATTCACCCCTTAAAATGAATCTTTTCTCGATGTTTGTCAAGTTTTGCGAAAAACTCTGTAATGGAGCGTAAATTCTATTAATAGCTGCGGATTTTGATGGAATAGAAATTAGTTTGGCTACTACTTCCCTTATGGTTATTACTGCCTGTTGTAGTTCAGGTTTTTCAACGTTTTGTATTTCAGGCTTGGACACTTGAGCACTACTTTCAGCGACAACAGCGCAAAATTTTTCCAAAGGTTCTACTAAAGATTTTTTCTATATTGTGAATGTCTTCTTCAAACACTTCTATAGTATCTTCGGAGGTGTTAGCCACTTCTTCTAATGCTGCACTAAGAACGTTGGAGGATTTTTCGATTTCAGTTGCGAGCAAGATGTTTTCTTCGTCAGATGTTTCCTTGGATTTTTGATTTAATATAATTGCTTCAATATTAAGTTTCTTGCTTAACTCCGCAACTATACCTAAAAAATTTGTTTCCCTTTTGATGGTTTCTTTTCTACCATTTGTGTTTCTTTCTTTTCATCTGTTGTTTCTTTTTTAGCTGCTGTGGCTGTTTCCAATTTCACTTCAACATTTAGGTTTGTATCTTCAACTTTGTTTTCGTCAAGCTTTTCGCCAGCTGGTACTTGCTTTGAGAGTTGGTCTTGAATTCCCTCAATTATTTTACCAGCCTCTTCTAGTTGATCTGTCACTTGTTTCGGGGTTTCTACAGTTTCTTCAGGTTTATCTTTTTCTTTCTCTTTTTGAACTGTTTTTGTCTTAATAGATTCGTCTTCCCCAACTTTTTCTTCTACTTGACTTAAAACAGCCGTTAATGCTTTTAAAGATATTTCAACAATTTTCAATTCCTGGGCAACTAAAGGAGCTTGAGATATTCTTTCAAGTGCTTCTTTAAGGAAAGAAATAGCTTTTTGTATTTCTGGCTTTCGTACTTCTAAAACCTCAGGTCTGTGCAGTTCTTGTGAAACTTGTCTAATTAAAACACTTAATTTTTCCAAAGGAGTTTTGATTTCGGATAAAATTTTTACTTCTTCTTCTAAGGTTTCTTGCTTCGCATCTGATAATTTTGATGTTTCTTCTAAGGAAATCTGAAGATCTGCGACTGCATCTGCCAGTTCAGTTATCGAGAGTACGCCTTTGTTGTGGAGATAATTTTAATTCTTCGCTTTTTTGTCTTAACAACTCAACTTCTTGCGATAAGACTTTAATAGGCTCGACCAATACTTTAACTGCTTCGACGTCCAACTTTTTAACTTGTTCCTCTTTTTGAACTTCATCTTTTATTGACTCCTTTACATCTTCCAATGTTGCAACTAGAGGTTTTAAGGAAAGTTCAGTGAGTACGAGAGTCTTACTATCAGGAATATTTTTTGCACCTGCTTCAATTGCTTGCTTAAGTGACAAAACAGCTTGCAGTATTTCAGCTTTCTTAACTTCTACAATTTCCGGTCTTACAGTTTCTACTGCCTCTATTTTACTAAAATTGCTGATAATTGTTGTATAGGTTCCACAATGTAAGAAATAGTTTCGGTCTCTGTTGGGGTCATTTCTTGTACCGTTTTTCGGCAACTTTACCCAGTTCTTCCAGAGCCAAACTAAGAGTCTTATCGCTTTTCTTCTAATTGTTGACTAGACAAAATACCCTGTTGAGGATAAGTGTTGAGGTTATTAATATTTTGTTTTTAATACTTGCAATTCGTATGTTAATTTGGTAATGGGTTCTGAATCTACTTTGGCGGGTTGTTCTAAATTTGCTTCATCTTTTGGTGTTTGTTCTTCTATATGTGATAAGGAAGCGCATAAAGCTTGCAAAGATTGCTCAATTATTGTTAAGGTCTTACATTTGGGCACAACATGAACACTTCTCTCAAGACTTTCTTTAAGAGCAGTTGTAGCTTGTTTTATTTCATCCCGTTTAATCACTATTAACTCTGGCTTTAAAAGTTGTGATGTTTCTTGAACTAAAACAGAAGACAGCTTTTGAAGTGGTCCTACAATATTTGAAAGATTTTCAGTTTCAGCTGAAGAAAGTTCCTCTGCGGTTTCTTGTAAGTCGAGTTGTTGAAGTGTAGCATTAAGTATGTTTAGAGAAGAGTCTAATTGTTCTCCAGACAAAACACCTTGTTGAGAAGCTACTTTTAGTTCTTCGACATTGTGTTTCAATATTTCTACCTCGGTAACAAGGTTTGTAATCAATTCTTTCTTTACTATTCCCTGTTTTATTGCTTCTGTTCCTATTTTTTCTTCCATTTGCGATAAAGATGCGCAAAGCGATTGTAACGGCATCTCTATTATATTTAAAACTTTCTTTTCAGGAAAGTCTTGGAAACTTTCTTGAATTACTTGTTTTAATGCACTTGCTGATTGTTTAATTTCAGAAGTTTCTACTTCTACTGTTTCAGGTTTCAGGTTTGGTTTTATTTCGCTGACTATTAGCGCACAAAATTTCTCAAAAGGTTCTACAATTTTTATTTTACGGATGTTAGCTGACTCAACTGGTGAAATATCTTGTACTGTTTCTTCAGATGCCACTATTGCTTCCAAAGCTTCACTTAAGTTAGTGATCGGCTCTTGCAACTCCACAACTGACAAGATACCTTTTTGTGGAGACGCCCTAAATTCTTCAATACTCTGTTGCAAAACCTTTATGTCATCCAAAAGTATTTTTATGGGCTCCTTGTCTTTAATTTGTACTTCTTTATTTACTTCTTCTTCTACGTGACCTAAATTAGCTGAGAAGAACTTGAGAGGGATTTCTAAAACTTTAAGGGTTTCGGTCTTAGTAGCAGGTTGTACAATTTTTTCTATGGTATCTTTAACCGCCCTGACAGCTTCTTTGACATCAGATATTTCAATTACCTTCACATCTGGTTTTAACATCTGTTCTTTAGCTTGTACTACCACGGCGCACAATTCTGCAAAGGCTCCACTAAGCTTGTTACACTTTCCACTTCTTTGAGAGATATATCTTCAGTAGTTTCAGACAGAACTGCGACTTCTTCTAATGCTTTGTCGAGAGATGTAACAGATTCATCTAACTGGGCTAAGGAAATAGTATCACGTTGAATATTGGAAGGAACAGCTTGACTACTTTCTTTTAAAAGTTGTACTTCTTTAGCTAAATCTTGAACTGGATCTCTTAAAGCTGAGTCAATTTTGCCTCGTTTTTTAGTAAATATGATTTCAGTCGCCCTTGGTTTTAGTAAAATATTGATTAACACTCGTGAGAGTGTGTGAAAAGTTTTCAAGAGGTTTCTGTAGATTATTAAAGACTCGAGATTTGGAGGGAACTGAAATAACTTTGTCTATAGCTTCTTTTAAAGTTGCCACTGCATTCTGTAGCTCAGGCGTCTCTACTCTCGTAATTTCAGGACGCGAAGATTCCTCAGTAGTTTGTGTTACGACAAGAACTATATTTTCTAAAGGTTGTACTAAACTAGCAATATTATTAAATTCCTCTTCAGTTATTTCTGCTGCTGCTTCTGCATTTTTATCTATTTCTTCCAAAGCTGTACTCAAGGCCTGCTACACTATTTTCAATCTCCGTTGCTAATAAAATATTCTCTTCTTTAGCTACATCTTTAGTTTTGTGGCCTAATATCACAGCTTCAATATTAAGTTTTTTGCTTAGTTCGGCAACAATTCCTAAGATTTGTTTTCCTTTCGATGGAGCTTTCGGTTTTTCTGGTATATTTTGTTTTTCCTCAAGTTTATCTCCTGATATAAGTTTAATTTCTTCTGTTGGTTCGTCTTTATCTTTTTGTACTTCCTTCATGCTATTATCTTCTACTACAGCTACATCATCTTTTCGTTCATTAGTTTGTTCCATAGATTGTAAGGACTCTACCATAACTGATTCTTGATCTTTAATAATTTCCGATTCTATGTTCTCAATTTTGTCGGGCTTAATTTCTTCCAGTACTTGTTTTGCTGCTTCACTTTCCTGTTTTAGGTCTTGTATTTCATCAGTTGAGGTAATTTTGGCATCTTCTGGTTTTGCAACTTCTGCTGTACTGTCTTTTTCAATATCTACTATATCACTTTTTGCTGTTTCCTCGGTTTTTTCCATCAATTCGCATATTTCATCTAGTAAAGTAATTTTAGCATCTTCTGGTTTTTCAATTTCTACTATACTTTCTTTTGCAATATCTACTGTGTCTTTTTTTTTTTTTTTTTTTCCTTTTCCTTGATTTTTTCTATCAATTCGTGCTTTTCATCTGGTAAAGTTATTTTAGTATCGTCTGGTTTTTGCAACTTCTGTTTTACTTTCTGTTTCTTTTGCAATATCTACTATGTCAGTTTCTCTGTGTCTTTAGTTGTTTCTATCAGATCCTGCTTTTCATCTAGTAAAGTAATTTTAACATCTTCTGGTTTTGTAAACAGCTGATTTAGTATCTTCTTCTTTGGCAATATCTAATGCGTCAGTTTTTTTCTGTTTCTGTACTTGTTTCTATCAATTCGTTCTTCTCATCTGATAAGTAACTTCAGAATCAGTATGTGGTTTTTTGTAACTTCTGCTTTCTTTGTTCTTCTCTTGCATTATCTACTGTATCAATCTTTTCTGTTTCTTGAGTTGGGTCTATACCAATTCGTGCTTCTCATCTGGCAAAGTAATTTTAGCATCTTCTGGTTTTTCAATTTCTACTATACTTTCTTTTGCAATTCTACTGTGTCCAGTTTTTTCCTTTTCCTTGATTTTTCTAATCAATTCGTGCTTTTCATCTGATTCAAAGTAAATTTTAGCATCGTCTGGTTTTGCAATTTTTCTGTTTAAACTTTCTTGTTTTCTTTTGCAATATATACTATATATATCAGTTTTCTCTGTGTCTTTAGTTTGTTTCTATCAGAAATCCTAGCTTTTCATCTATTAAAGTCATTTTAACATCTTCTGGTTTTTGTAAAACAGCTGATTTAGTATCTTCTTCTTTGGCAATATCTAATGCGTCAGTTTTTTTTCTGTTTTCTGTACTTGTTTCTATCACATTCGTTCTTCTCATCTGATAAAGTAACTTCAGAATCTGATATAATGGTTTTTGTAACATCTGCTTTCCCCTTATGTTCTTCTCTTGCATTATCTCTACTGTATCAATCTTTCTGTTTTCTTGAGTCTGTCTACCAATTCGTCTTCTCATTCTGGCAAAAGTAATTTTAGCATCTCTGGTTGTTGCCAACGTCTGTTTTATTGACTTCTGTTGGAAGATCCTGATAATTCCAACCTTTCCTCTGTTTCCTCAGTTTTTTTTGTACCAATAACGTGCTTTTCAGTCTAGTTAAAGTAATTTTAAGCATCCTTCCTGGCGCTTTCCCAAATTCTACTTTATACATTCTTCTTCTTTTTGCAATGTTCTATTAGGTCAGTTTTTTCCCCTGGTTTTCCTCAGTTTTTTTCTGTCAATGCGTATTTCTCATCTGGTAAAAGTAATTTTTAGAGGGAGGGGGGGAGGGTGTTGTTTTTGTGGTTTTTGAGTAACTTTCGTCTTTTGTAATTAATCTACCGTTGTGTCCAGTTTCTCTCAGTTTCTTTTAGGATGTTATCCTATTAATTACGTGCTTTTCATCTGGTATATGCAATTTGTAAGTAACTTCCTGGTTGACATATCTTTCTTCTTTCTTGTAAAATAACTGGTGTGTCAGTTTTTTTTTCTGAGATCTCTTTAAGTGATATCTATTAACTCGTGCTTATCATCTGCTAAAAGTAATGTTTACTCCAATATCCTCTGGTTTTGCAACTTTCGCTTTGGCTTTCTTCTTCTTTGCAATATCTACTATGTCAGTTTTTCCTGTAAATTCATGCTTTTCATCTGGTACAGTAATCTTGGCATCTTCTGGTTTTGCAACTTCTGTTTTACTTTCTTCTTCTTTTGTAATATCTAGTGTGTCAGTTCTCTCTCTTTCTTTAGATGTTTCTATTAATTCCTTCTTTTCATCTGGTAAAGTAATT
>JAHKBH010003143.1:0-59395 GCA_019049505.1 Pachyrhynchus sulphureomaculatus
AACACTCGCCAACATTACATTTTTGAAGTGAAGTATGTTGAATGCAGGACTTGACACACACCACAAAACTATAGACGCATCACTCACCTAAATTCTTGTTGCAAGATATTCATTCGTACTTCATTTCAAAAACAGATTATTCTGCTCGATTAAAACGATTCTTCAGGATATCAGGAAAACATTCATAAAGAAAATATATCTAAAGGTTGCAAAGAGGATCTTATGGTTCATTAGCGTATCATTAAAAAACTCCATGCAAAACAAAGTATGACATAAATGTTGACAGATCTCACCTATTAGGAAGGCACTTCTTTCAAATAACTGAATACAATTGTTTTGAAGAACTAAATTTACTACTTCAATACCAATAATCAAAATATAGAGAAAAACTTGTTTCAGTGACTTTTAAAAAAAAAGATAGGTCTCGTGCCCCCCCCCCCCCCCCCCCCCCCCTGTGGCCCCCCGTTTACAGTTCCTCTATGTTAAATAAGTCTATCTATTTTGTATAGACTCCCTTAAAATTTTAAGCTGATTTAGGATGAGACCTAAGCAATTCTTAAAGTAATTGAAGAATACACACGGAATATTGTTAGATGTACGGCCAATCAGGTCGATATAGGGACTGTATCGTAAATATCCAGAGAACGAACAGTTAACATTATAAATTATCTTAAATGCCGAGAAATATACAACTAGCTATGCATGGTACAACAACATATGCAAGATACAGCAACTAACAAAACTATCTACAGGCATCAAGTTTAAAGGAAAATAGGAAAAATATTATCTGGTCGTTAGAACTCTCGGCACATAATAAAGATGATGCTATTCATATTTTAGCTGTACCAGTACTTGTCTTATTTTTTAGTAGTAAAGTGGACGGAAATTTAACTGTGAAGTCTGGATGTTAGCACATGTAAAAAAATCATGCATATAAATCGAAGTGATTCATCCTACTATTCCTCGAATATATCTTTTAGGTAGTCAAGGTGAAGGACAACTTTTGAATTCATCACCAAATTGTTGGTTTATGAATTCTTGTACTAACGTACAAGGCCAGCAGCTAGAGTTCCGTTGTCTCCTAGAGATGATCTGAAGGAGAAAAATTGGAGCCTTTATGTTTACAGCCGCAGAGATGTAACGGAAAAAAAAACATGGTCTGAGCAGTAAACTTTAGTGATGTCTTCAAAGAATAAACTTGTGCGACTTATTTTCTAGAGAAGGAAAATAAACCAATTTAATAAGCATGTATTATTATTTTGTTTGTTTTTTGCCTCAATATGGGGGTGTTTTATATTCATTCGTTCAATGTTATAAAAAAACACATTTAATTTTATACAGTCAGAAGGTCTTTAATTACTGAGGAATTTCTAATTAACTTGCCAGGAATGGGTGTTTAACGTAACACCTTATTGTAGCAAAATCAAACCATCAAATATTAAGTGAAGGACATGCTGCAAAGAGCCAGAATCACTTATGCGTGCTCACTAGTTTGCGCCATTATCCTCATATAATCCATCAGTTACCATCCTAGAAATTCATTACTTGTATAAATGATGTACATTGGCTACCACATGTTCTGGGAGGAGAGACCGAGTGGTTTGTGAAATAAGACAAGTGTAATATTTACTACAATTTTTGACTTTTCAATCAGGAAAGTATTCGGAAGCTAACAGATATAGTACTTCTCAATAAAATTAACAGCATAAATATTTTTATACATTGGTTTTTCGGCATCCGTTGAAAAAATTTAAGAAATAAAGAGAAAGAAAAGTGTTCTAAGTATAACAATTTGAATTAAGAACTTTGGCTCTATCCTCCCATACATTCGGTAACAGTGGTGGTCCCTAGTCATTGGAGTTTTAAGAATTAAGAACACATTCATAAAAAGACGTCAAAAGATTCAGCTTGTTGTATCTGACTGATACAGAGTTGCAGTTAGCCTTGGGTGTTTCTGTTGTTTAGGCATGAGTTTTGGTCGATGATTACTAACCGGGCAGGGCGCGTAAATCACACTGGTATTTGACATATTGCGTAGTAGCCTGTGTGGGTAGGAGCCCTAGGATTTGTCGTTTTCGTATTTCTTTTTTCCTCTCATTAATAATAATAAATTGTAAAATGCAGGTTACACACCGTAGTGAAAATAGATAATCATACATAGAATTCAAAAAAATGCAGGATAGCATGAGTTTTTACAATACTTGTACGGTAAGAGAGGATTTACATATGTCAACAATAGAAAATACCTCGTATATGGTACATTGCCGCATCCTTAGCAGTGTGTATGAGAGTAAGCATTCGAATTTCATCAGGACCTTGTGTAACCTAAAACTAGCAATCAGGTCAAATAAGACTTAATATGGCGGTGATGACAGAAACTTTGAAGACCAAATTGTTCGAAACCAGAAGGGAGATAAGGCACCTGAAAAGAGATCTTAAACGAAGGGCGATGAGTGCTCAAGAAGAATAATAGAACAATGTCAGGTCTGTTTTTTATGGCGAGTAAGAACGCACATGTCAATATGGGATTAATGAGGAGATGTTGAAGTAAGAAGAAGTAATGGGCTTATGTAAAGGATTGGTTGCAGTAGATGCTCGGATCTGTAGATACAATTAAGCAGTCAAAAGAAATAAAGTTGAGACGATTTTTTCGAACGACAAAGGACTATTCTTCCCGCCGATTGGAACGAGGAGTGACTAATGTAATACTAAAAGAGGCAAAATAGCCAAACTCAAAATTTATAGAATGATCAATCTGTTTAACTATAATTTATAAAGTAAATATAAACATCCTTCATATTCCCCAAGATCTACAAATATCTAACGGATCGCAACCTATTGGTACAGAATAGAATAAATGTCGTATAAAAAATAGTCAGTATTGACAAAGAATTACTTGTGATAAATGAAATAATTACAGAAGAAATTACACTCCATTATATTATATAAAATGAATTTGTTTCTGCAGCCACATTTTGTGGCTGCGATGGATTCTTGGTCTCCTCAGTGAGAGGAGGAGTTTTCCAAGGATATAGTTTATTCGTTTCTGCTGTTCTATATATCTGCGAAACACTCCAGTCGAAGGCTAAGGTAGGCAGAATTTCGATATTTTCCTAAAAAAGAGCTCAATATGTGAATCTCACATCTGTGAGCAACTTTAAACTATATGTGTTAAAGCAGAGTAAACTTCAAGCCCAATTTCGATATATAAAAAGTTTTAGTTACTTTCATCGGCATGGAGTTTGATATTGACAAATATGCATCGAGTCATGTCAACGGGGCTAAATTGATGATGAGACTAGGACAAATATAATCAACTGAAGGCACAGTTATTCAGCGGTCTTGATATTAAGGAACCGGGTTATAAATATCTTAGCTTGGGCAATACGGTTGCAGCATGTACGTTTGATGTTATAAAACTAGTCTGAGATTGCATCATAGGGCTTTTGGCATGGAAATTAGAACCTTATTGACTTCTGTTCTTTTGAATGACTTTATTTTTCTAGGGATTTAGGTGAAGAGGTCTGCATAGTATGTCGCATAAACTACAGAACTAAGATGTTACCTTCTCATCCGTAAACATAAGCGCCCCCCCCCCACAGGACAATAATTATAGCCCGATACACTTTAAATTAAAGTCATTATCAACAGCATGTTGCAATGCTTGAAAGATGAAAGAGTGGCTTAGTTGTTTTGCTGCAGCACTGCCTTCTGGACAGGTTGATCAAAAAAGTACACGAAGTGGCTACGTACTTCCAAAATATTTGGGCTGCAAAACGGAAGGATTCTTCTTTTTAATGCAAAAGGACCAAGTTATCAGCTGTAGGAGCTATAAGAAATGTAGACTAGGGCAGAGATATTCATGTTAAATGCCGGTTTGTAACCACACAACAACAACATAGTCGATACAACTTAAGTTTTGGATAACCAGCACTGGCACAAGAAGACTATTTGCAAAAGCATACGTTACTAAAGTCATTCATTAGGTATTCGCGAACAAAAATATGGATTTCCGAAGGTTTTGCGGTTCCTTATTATAAATGTTAGCCATAACAAATACTACGCAGTAAGAGAACGAGGATTTTGTGAGTCTCTACAATCAACACCGAATAGTTAGCCAATAAGCCTGATATTTTCATTTTTGGCATCCCCAGTCCCTATGAATCAGAACCTAGTCAGCCTTATTGCTGAAAGGAGGAGACAAGATCAATACTTAGCGGTAGAACTAAGGGATATGCACCAACTGAAAGAAATAGAGATATTGCCTGTTTTGTCCAATAGACTTGTCACTGTCAAACTTCATTTAGAAGATACACACACACACACACACATGAAAATTGTGCAAAAAGCAACCTTGTTGAGAATTGTAAATATCGTACGGAAAGTACTTAATCTTTATTAGGCCAAACTCAAACGAGTTCCCGTGATACTCCATTTTGGTTCAAGCACCCTAGACTCGATAGTGCAGTAAAAAAAGGTCAAAATAATGGTGAGATAGGCATAGTTTAGATACAGCAATATTTTAATTTTATCCTCTCTGGGGTATCACCAGGAGTATTATCCTGCGTTTTGGATCTCGAAAAACGTGTGCTCTTTTGTTTGTAAACAATTGAGGTTTTCAAAACCCGTTTATTTGAGCTTAAAATGTGAATAACTCCGGTTATATAAGTCGAATCGAGACAAAAAAACAAACTCTTCTTCTTTTTCATTTTATTGTACAGGTCGACTAAGAGAACCGATCGGCTTGAAACTTATAACAAAAATGCCTTGTAATTTTGGCACAAAAATATTAACCCCAGTGGGCAATTTGTTATTTAAAATTTAAATTGTCCGTCATTTTATGCCATTTGGTCCAAAATGGATCTTTTTTTTTTCAAAATTTAGATATCGATGCCAGCTTTCCGATGACATAAAAAAAAAATCTTTGGATTCATTTCAACCGTTTTTTTTTATTAATCAAATTTTTCGGTCACGATTTTTTTTAATAAAAGTTTCGCGATTAAAAATTTCAATTTTTTTCAGTGGTTATTTGATTTATAAAAAAACGGTTTAAAACGACTCCAAATTTTTTTTTAATGGCATGAGAAAGCTGACGTCGAGGCTAATTTTTTGTAAAAAAAAAGATCCGTTTTTAAACCAAATGACATAAAATGGCTGGCAATTCAAATTTTAAATAACAAATTCAATTGTGCCCACTGGGTTCAATATTTTTGTACCAAAAATCTCAGGATAATTTTGGTATGACAAAAGGAATATTTTCTGAAAATTTCAAGCCGATCAATTCAAATTCAATTTTGTAGGTTATGGACGCACTTGAGCGACTTAAAAGCTAATGAGGATTTATTGGAAATTCTATTACAAAGTGTTTGTTTTTTTTTGTCTTAATCTGACTTACATAACCGGAGTTATTTATATTTTAAGCTCAAAAAACGGGTTTTGAAAGCTTCAATTGTTTATAAAACAAAAAAGCACAAGTTTTTCGAGGTCCAAGTACTCCTGGTAATACCTCAGAGAGGATAAAATCAGAATATTGCGGTATCCAGACTGTACAATTTCAAATGCTTTTTTACTGCACTATAAAATACAAATTTTGTCTATGGCGCTAAATAAGGAGCATCAAAAAATAAGAATATCAGAATTAATAATTTTAGTAATAAGACCTCAAGATCTGAAGTAAAAGATAAAAAACAGAGGAGAATGAAACTATCCAAAAGAAACCTCTTCAGGATCAATTAAAAAAATCTAGAAAGACAATAATTTCACGAGGAGCCCAGCCTAGCATGGTTACGCAGCTCGAACCTAAAAGTAGAGACAAGAAGCTTTACCATAGTCACACAGAACTAAGCTCTGAACACAAAGTACCTTAAAAGGGAAGTCCTAAGAATGCAAGTTTATAGAAAAGACAGGATTTGTTACAACAAGAAAGAAACTATGGATCATACTCCCCAGATGAACAGTATTAGCGGTCAGGAAGTACCCACCGCTCCAACAAATTAACTAGCTATACACACTGGTATATATGGCACGTATTGAGTAAAATGGGGTCACCGATAACGGATAAGATTAAAACCTTATATAAGGATTGTTTTAACATTGAAATACAGCACCAGGATACAGATTGGGTTCCCCATTTGCAGTTCTTGCAAAATAATGTTGTACATCAATAAGAAGGCGATTAAATATTCCAGACCAGCAATATGGAATAGACCATACAGTGAAAATGATTGCTACTTTTGTATGAATGTTGTATCTAGGCATAACCGAAAAAATAAAAGCACTATTACTTATAACGATGTTTCGACAGTAACAAGACCAACTAAACTAATTCCGCCTCCTGAACCACTTGATGCTGATGTTATGGAAACAAATGATTTCACCTTATCAGTTCATGCTGAAAACATTGAGACTGTCGAAAAAGATTCAAACACTGTTACTAATGAATGTTCTAGTGACAACCTATCATATACTAGTGACACAGATAAAGAATTTCTACCATACAACCGTAAACCAGAACCAATACTCGTAACACAGTCAGAACTTAGTGATCTAGTCAGAGATTTAGGCTTATCCAAAGATGGTTCAGAGCATCTTGCTTCCTTTTTAAAGAAAAGACATTTACTTAAGCCAGAAGCTACGATTTCTTATTATAGAAACAGAGATGAAGAATTTCGAAAATATTTCACAATGGACGAGGAATTGTCACTTTCATATTGTACCGATGTAAAAGGTCTAATGGATGAATTTCAAAATAACTCATACGATCCTGAAGAATGGAGACTGTTCATTGATTCTTCTAAACGGAGCATTAAGGCAGTTTTGCTGCATAATACCTACATTTACGCTCCCATTCCGATTGCTCATTCCACAGTTATGGAAGAGCAATATGAAAAAAAATGAAGCAGCTTTTGATAAAAATAAAATATGGTGATCATAACTGGAAAATTTGTGGAGATCTGAAAATTGTAACAATATTGCTTGGCCAACAGTCAGGGTTTACACTTTATCTCTGTTATAAATGTCTGTGGAATAGCAGAGACAGGGAACGTCATTATAAGAAAAAAATTTGGCCAACAAGAGAATCGTTCACTCCTGGTGAAAATAATGTATTGTTTCCACCATTGGTAGATCCAGGAAAAGTTCTTATTCCCCCACTTCACATTAAGCTTGGACTTATGAAGCAATTCACGAGAGCATTAGATACAAACGGCCCATGTTTCAAATATTTGCATAAAAAATTTCCGAAATTTTCTGCAGCTAAAATTAAGGCAGGCGTATTTGACGGGCCACAAATAAGGAAATTGTTTCAAGATTCATTATTTGTTACTAAAATGAATAAAGTTGAAAAAGCTGCTTGGCTTAGTTTTAAAGAAGTCGCAACAAACTTTTTGGGAAATAATAAAAGTCATAAGTACAAAGAAATAGTCGAGAAAATGGTAAAAAATTTTCAAACATTAGGTTGCTTAATGAATCTAAAATTACATTTCCTGGACTCCCACATCGATGATTTCCCAGATAATCATAATCTTGGTGGTGACTACAGTGAGGAGCAAGGGGAACGTTTTCACCAAGATCTGAAAATCATAGAAAATCGGTATCAAGGACGATGGGATGACCATATGCTAGCGGACTATTGCTGGTAGCTAAAAAGAGAAACAAGTCCTCAAAAGCGTTTGGGCAGAAAGCCCTTGAATAGGTCATTCGCGGAAAAAAGAACAAGATACAGCCAAAAAAAGGAAAGTTAGGCGCGGGTCTAACCTTCGCAATTCTAGGGCTTAAGGGTCTACTATTTGAGAGTATATGGTTTAAAAGTCCTGGTTTTGAGTTTATTGGGTCTCATTTTTAAAGTTACAGGGTTATTGAGGTCTATTTTTTGGGGTTACAGGGTGTGGGAGTCTAAGGTTTCAGGGTTTAGGGTTTAAGTGTATCAGGTTTGAGGATTCCCCAACTGTATACCAAATTTGGTAGGAATCGGTTGGTTTTCAAAAATTTTGTCCGCCATCTTGGATCCGCCATTTTGAATTTTGCAAATCCGACCTCAGATTCATGATCAGCAACCCAAAAAACCCCCGTGTTCCAAATTTGGTAAGAATCGGTTGAATTTTAATTTGAATTTGTTTTTGCATTCGAGAAGCACTATATCTGTCTGATTTATTGAGGTTAGAAAGAAAACAGAACTGTATGGCTTAATCCAACCGATGAATATTAGCTTAGCGTGTCCGAATACATATTAATACATCTTTGGATTCATGAAAAAGCTTGAATCAATTTTTTAGGAGTATATTTTTTTCTTAATCTTTACTAATTTTTACCTATTTTTTGAGGTTAGAAAAAAATTGAGATGTGATGGCGATATTCTGACGTCAGATTCGTGATCAGCGGGCAAAAATACTACGGATCTGATATATCACATCAAAAGTATACCCCACTTTTTTTTTTGTGGGGCTGTGTTATAAATGTCACTTATTAAAAGATAGAACATTAGTAGAATAGATTTCCATAAAATAACAAATTACAGCTGCAATTATTAGTTGAAGTTTTGAAATTATATTTAACTATTACTACACTTAACTTAAAGATAGAAACACATTCCCTAAAGATAGCAATGACCATAAAGGAAAAATACGTAAACATACAGAAAAAATAAAATTTAGTAGAAGGAAGTGGAACAAAAATAAATAAACAAATTATTTTTAGAACCTGTAACAGATTACGAAACAGAATGTTAGGATTATGTGTTTCGCTCTTATATTTTTGTAATTTTTTCCTTAAGGAGAGAGGATTGTCTATTGAACTAAGTCTCTGAACAAATCCTTTCCCTAATTCTTCATCGGCAGCCATCTCATCTAAGCCATCCAGGAGATGCAGAATCAAGCCTGCAAAGACCATAGACACCTTAACTGCAAGGGAGTTGTAATTTTTAATACGATTTTCCTTTATTACATCCAAAAAGAGATCGGCGATTCCTCCGATTAAGGCTTTAATCGGAGGGATTAGAAAATGATAGTAGAAAGGTCCCACCACTATAAGTTTTCCGGATAACCCACGATTACTACAAAAATAATTTTTAGTAATTTTTGAAGCAACTCAGAATATACACTGTTATTTGGTAGCCGACTATCCTGTCGAGAACTTTAGAAACGGCAGCTAAAAAGGCTACTCAGGCGACAGCGAAATAATTGTCTTCCGGACATACATTGACTAAATTTGTTACAAAGGAGTCAGAAAATGGGCTGGTTTCAACAAACACTATTCGATTCAGCTGTACTTGATTTTATACTATTTATTGCACTAATAACGTTATCCATATAGACAAAAAAATGATGAAATATTCGTTGTTTAGAGTTTAAAAAATATCATACTGATCCTCACTTTTCACAAATCTACTGAAAATAGAAACAGTTACGAAGAATTTGTCAGGTGTATTAGCATTGCTTAGATAATCTAGGATGTCATGTCGTTTGTTATGTTCGACCTGCGAAGACAAGAGTCCGGCTTCTAAGTTTATTGTAAGCATTCCATTATTTGATCTTGTAGCGAATCAGTTACGGCGGTTAATAGTAGATGACGCTGACGTTTTTGGACAACTAATATCTTCATATATATAAGTTTTTTAAATCTCTCTCTTCACCTAGGCTAGCTGATGATCTCTGAAATGGAGCGAAACATGGTAGGTCCTACTTTGATTATTGACAGACGGCACGCCCGGGTTGATCCTTAATGTTAGACTTCCGTGTGTAAAACGCAAGTTCAAAACCAATTAACTGGCTGTTTTGGATAAGCCACTATATCTGTCTTATTATTTGAAAACTATGTGTTGTTTAGTTAATATTATTTTATTTAGTTTAGAGTGTCCGCTATCTTAGAGGCAAAACCATTTATCACTGTACTGTTTACCTTCAAAGTTATTAAAGAAAGGTTATTAATCTATCAATAATATTATACCGGATCAAACTTTGTGATTTTGTCTACTAAGAAATCAAGTTGAGAATGTGGAATCTTTGGCACAATGATACTACTCAGTATATATCACCACTACACCAAACACTTTATTTTTGCACTCGACGCGCGTTTTGCTAACCATGTTAGCTTCATCAGGAGCGATGATTGACTAGAGCTAAACTACAAATCTACCCTATTTATACTTAGCCTAACCCTTGAATTACTCAAGCCAAACTAATGAAATAGGCAAGGCCATCAATTCCGGTCAAGTAACCAGTAGAGGGGACTATAAGGAATAGGCCCTCTGTCTTTATTTAAACTACTTTTACATTTTATGATTTTCATACTTTCGTATGCATTTAACAATCTCCTATCAGATACATTTTTTTATTAATCTTAGATTATTATCTAATGTTACAGTATGATCAGCTTCAAGGGCATGTTCGGCACTGCTAGACTTTTCTGTTCTATTGTATTTTAAGTGTGCTAAATGTTCTTTAAATCGTGTTTTAATTGACCTTTTAGTTTGCCCAACATACTTTTTGTCACAATCATTACAACTAATTTCATAAATTCCACTTTTCTCACAATTTGGAATCTTATCTTTGGGATTTCCTAGGATATTCCTCAGATTGTCTGATGACTTATAGACTAAGGTGAGACCTACCTTATTAAATACCTTATTGAGTCCCTTGCTATATTTCGGATTATATGGTATGGAGACATACTTGGTGTTATTTTCTTCGCGTGTAAAAAAGGTGGAATTCTGAAAATTAAACCTAAACTTATGTCTATTTATTAGCTTATTTACTAAGTCGTCGTCATAACCATTAACTCTAGTTATATTTCTAATACGATTCCTTTCTTTATTAAAGTTTACTCTATTCAGAGGGAAACTGATTAAACGATGAACTAAAAAATGTAATGAGTGTTTGGTGTAGTGGTGATATATACTGAGTAGTAACTAAGAAATTCATAATTGTGGAACTAGAATTTCTGTTACGAATATTACACTCAAGACAGTCTCCATTAGTTGGTAGTCTATTTTTATCTTTATAATTACAGCAAAATATTTTGAAAAGATACACTAAAGAAAGGTTTATAAACCTACCGGTGCCCGAGCTGAAATATTATTCTGATTACTCAATCCCCAGCAGACTATATTATTACTTAGAATGCGCTAGTGCGTAGTAAGAGCAATTTGTTGAAGAATATTTTTAGTGTTCTGTACAGAACACTTATAAGATCACTTCAGTGTCTGTCCATCTGTTTGTCACACCCGATTTTCTCCGAAACTATTTGGAATAGAAAGTTGAAATTTGGCACTAATATAGGAATTGATAAGGCGTATAGTTTTAAAAGTTGCATTTTGACTCAAAGGGTTAGTTTTTGAAGGTGAAATCAGAAGTGAAATTTTTTTTTTTACCAGATCATCGAATGGGGTACCAAATGAAAGCTTATGAAAACACGAGTTCAAAAATATATGTAATGTAATACTTGTACATACTTCTTTTCTTTATATTATTTTTAAAAAATTACCAAAAATCGCGCCCCCGTTATCTCGAAAAGTACTGATCAAAATAATTTGAAAAAAACTTTTCTCTCCACAGGGTGTAAAATGAACGAAAATTATCACGAGTGCATTACCTTTAATAATTTATCTGGTATATAAAAAAACCGGTCAAGTGCAAGTTGAACTTGCGCAATTAGTGTTCTGTATGTTGATTGCTTTTCAAATAAAAAATTTTGTTAAAGAGGTATAAAATGATCAGTGACTTCACAAAACACACCCCAAATAAGTTTTCAACAAAGTTTGTTTCCAATCTTTACTGAAATCTGATGACCTTGAAATTTTTGTTTTTTTTTATATATCAGATAAATTATTAAAGGTAATTCACTCGCGATAATTTTCGTTCAATCTACACCCCGTGGAGAATATTCCAGAATTTTTTCAAAATTTTTTGATAAGTACTTTTCGAGATAAGGCGGGTGGACAGCGATTTTTCGCGATTTTTAAACATAATACAAAGAAAAGTGCGCGCAAGTATTACATTATGTATATATTTTTTACTCGTGTTTTTCACAAGCTTTCATTTGACACCACACTCGATTACCTAGTAAAAAAACTAACCCCTTAAGTCAAAATTTAACATTCAAAATTACATGGCTCTGATGAGGCCATCAATTTCTAGATTATTACCAAATTTCAACTTTCTATGACAAATAGTTTCGGAGAAAATCGGGTGTGACAGACGGACAAACGGACAGACGGACAGACGGACAGACGGACAGACGGACAGACGGACAGACGGACAGACGGACAGACGGACAGACGGACAGACGGACAGGCGGACAGGCGGACAGGCGGACAGGCGGACAGGCGGACAGGCGGACAGGCGGACGGACAGGCGGACAGGCGGACAGGCGGACAGGCGGACAGGCGGACAGGCGGACAGGCGGACAGGCGGACAGGCGGACAGGCGGACAGGCGGACATGGCGGCGGACAGGCGGACAGGCGGACAGGCGGACAGGCGGACAGACGGACAGACGGACAGACGGACAGACGGACAGACGGACAGACGGACAGACGGACAGACGGACAGACGGACAGACGGACAGACGACGGACAGACGACGGACAGACGGACAGACGGACAGACGGACAGACGGACAGACGGACAGATGGACAGACGGACAGACGGACAGACGGACAGACGGACAGACGGACAGACGGACAGACAGACGAACAGACACCGAAGTGATCTTATAAGTGTTCCGTACGGAACACTAAAAAGAGAAAAATTTCAAGGTCATCAGTTTTCAACAAAGATCGGAAATAACCTTTGTTGAAAACTTATTTGGGGTGTGTTTTGTGAAACCATTGATAATTCTATACCGCCATAACAAAGATTTTTATTTTAAAAGCTACAACGTACGGAACACTAATTGCGCAAGTCCAACTTGCACTTCGCCGGTTATTTAGAACAAAAGTGCATTTGTTTAGTTTCTAGCAAATTGACTCAATATTTACTACCCTATTTAATTGAGAGTGAATAAAACTGGTCAATAATATTTCAGAAAACTAGAAAAGTAACATGTTAATTTGTTAAGTTTATATCAATTATTAAAAAAAAAAAACTTCAGCTGTTTACTACTTATTTGTAAAAGAGGCTGCTTTTAAAATTGTCAAAAAAACACACGTTTCGGTTTTAGGACCAGAAACATATCGGGCATCACCAATCGAAAAAAACTTTTAAGGTTAGTTTTACGTAATACTTTTGGATATTGGTGTCCTCGAATGATTTTGAGATTACCAAAGAATAAGAATGCCACTGTTTGGGTTCTAATAGCTTAAAGGCAAAATTTAATTTAGGTATATATATTCCATGTTAAATATAAAATATATTCAGAATCAACCATATAATATGAATATCTAGAAATGGATGTTGGTTATGTGCATTTTACTTCTTTCTGTATTTTTGGAAATATTGTTTAAAAAGTGCTCCAAAACATATGAAAAACTTTTCTGTTTTGAGTTTTTCTCAATTTAAAATGTTGAAAAACACAAGAAAACATACTAATGGAAATAAAACTTCAAATATTATATATTTCCCTACTCTACAATTTCTAAGAAGTTTTTCAAAAAATTCCTACTCGCAAATATGTTCCAAAAATATCGGTAAAATGATTTAACCAGTACTTCTCTTAAAACACGTGGTTCTAAAATAAATATTGAATATGACTTTCCCAAACTAAAAATTATCTTAATCAAAATACTACAAGTCTATATTTTAAATAACAGATGCTTTATGAATATGTGAATAAAAAAAAATATTCGAACAGGAAGGGTTTAGGAGATATTTACAACTGAAATTTGATATATCACCCAACATTGTTTCTGTCGGAATTAAAAATATTTAAAAAATGAAACTATTTCGTATTCTTCGACTTAAAAATTCTAAAAAGGACGTATAAGATGATACGCATGAAGCACCTACTTTTCATATTTGTCCGAGTCAAAATAATAAATAGACAATATAATTTTCAGCTTTCGTCATTTTAGGAACCCTAAAAAGGACATGTAATTCAATATATTTGAAGCAACAATTCTAACCACTTTCCCTAACTTATTAATCTCTTATATGTTCAGCCAATCGTGAGCGTTTAAAATTTACATGTTCCTAAAAAGGGCATATATGGTAATATGATGTATACAAAGCAACGTCTCTAACCCGCTACTATACCTTCTTAAACGTTAAATGTTTGATGAATTGAAAATAACACAATTTTTAGGTATATCGACTCCAAGCATGGACTTAAAATAATATATTCTAAGCAACCCCTCCAACCTCCTCGCCTATCTCATTATTCCCTTATATGCACCATTAAAGGAAAATGAAAAAATAACAGTTTTAAGTGACCATGTTTTTCCTAATCGAAAAATGAAAATACGAAAAATGTATAACTTCCGTATATGATAATGTTATAAACAAGAGCTGTCCTTGTAAAAATATTTTACTTACTTTATATAAGTATTAAAAAAGCAGGTTAGAGTAGGGCTCTTACTAATAGTATAAGGAGTTGTAGAAAAAAACGTTCAAATATAGTATAATGTTTAACGATATCGAACTAAATTTAAAAGACAAATTTTAGTGTTTTACGTTCTCTAGAAGATATTCATATCCAGCCTAAATCACAGAAAGACACTGACCCCCCTCCCAGCGTATGCACCGTTAATATTTTTTTCAATATCAAATTTAAAATTTTCTTTTATTCTAATCCACTACGTATATTTATGATTGACATGTCTGTATCTCAGGATTTAAAGAACTGTGTGGGTATTTTTAATGTAATGCCTTTAAGAATTATACCAGTTTGTTCGGTTCTATTTTACAAAAATAGATTTATGCATTATATTATTATTATTAATAGTCTTCAGACTATTTATATCTTAAATTTTCCAGTTTCTTTTTCCCTTCAAAATGATCTCCATGATGGTAGTGAAATCTTCATGGTTTTTTGGTATAAATGCAAAATTTTAGACTTTTGACAACTCCTTATAAACCTTTACCGAAATGTACCGAAAATAAATATTACAATTGGGAATTCATAAATTAATAGACCAGTACATTAGTAAAATTTACATAAACTTTTCTTATACCTTGTAAAGAAAACATGTCACGAATTATCACCTAACATTAATAGTTTTAAAAAATAATACAGGTATTGCATTCTAAGTTTTTGAGGAAAAGAATTAAATAAATACGCTATATTTTTGGTTTAAAGGCAGGTACAATTTGATTTATTATGAGACGTGTATTTTTATTTTAAAATAAATTTTACAAATCACAATTTTCTTTGTCTTACAGAAAATTTTGTACATTTCTAAATTTTTCACAAACCTTACTTCTTTTCATAGATGATGAAATGATCTCTTCTGCCAATGAAAGGAGACTCTAAAGCTAAATATTTCTTGTTCTTCATCACTTTTACATTATCAATCTTGAGTAGGGTCACTTTTACTTTCTTCGATAGTGAATTTCTGAATTCTTTCCTAAATATTAAAACTGAGACTCTCGATTAAGACGTATTAGTGCATTAGAATATTTTTTTTAGATTTAGACTACCTGGAATGTCTTTTATAATGAAAAACAACTGACTAGTTTTCATACATACAGCTTTTTGGAAACATTTTTTATAGTCGCGAAATGAACCATTTTTTCATGTAGCAACTATCCACATCAAAGCATTGGACAAATTTATGCTTCTTTCTGCTTTTTTTAAATAAATCCTCGATGTTTGTAAATGTTAAAAGTATTCTTATCAAATATATTTCATTTAAAAAAATTTTATCCTCATGTGATCCAGTGGCTAGCGGTGGTAGGGTTTGGAGGCAGAAAAGCAATTCAAGCATTTTCCAATTCTATTTTTAGGCGAGTTGTTTCATTATCCAGTAATAAAAGAACTTTTCTATATTGCTTTTTAATTTTATGATCCAAGATTTTCAATCAACTCATTATCTCTGTTATACAAGCACTTTTATTTGATACCATTTAAACAGTAATTTTTCTATATATGTTCCTTCAAAACTGAGATTCTTGCTTTTTCTTATAATAAATGGCATTTTTTACTCGCCGTTAAGCTACTGCAGCAAATAATTGTCACTCGCACTGTTTTTATCATTCTTAAACTATCTTGGGATTGGTGTAGTGTTAATATATACAGAGTAGTATCATTCTTAAAGGTAAATGTTTTGTTTGGCATTGCCAGATAACAAAGTCCGGTTGCATTAAAAATGTCTTTAGTATTACGATCCTTGATGATTGATTTCAACTTAGTTAATCAATCTTGAACACTCACTTTATACACATCAGCGGATAAATTGTTTTAAAATTTATGTCGTGGTATTCGATGCCTTAAAGTCACTAATTTCCGAGTTTTCGGCAGAAAACAAGAGCTTTTTCCTTGATCAAGGGTCCACATATTAGAACACTTTTCTTTCTAACTTTGGAAAACCAGTCATAAACTAGTTGGTCAATCGCAAGTTCTCCTGTTTTTGGAAACTTTTTTTGATCAACGTTAGATTCTCCTTATTCAAAATGTTTTCTCCATTCAATTTAATTGTGAAGAATATCGTTCACTTGTGTTCTTTCAACACCAAACTTGTAATTTTCTAGCATCAGTACAGTTTTTTCACTTTCTGTGATAATTTTTCAAGAATAACAAACGTTTACGTTTCAAAGACATGATTTTGCTTTTTTCAGCGCCAAAAATTCCACTGAATTAATTTTACCTCTTATCGAAACACTATAAAGAGCAAATTATCTTACTTATTTACTAACTGCATTAGGAATCCACCTTTAATACCGGTCATAAACCGACCCGACCGTTTCGAAGAATTTGTTTGTGTTCCTTCAAGCGAATGTTTTTGATTGAATCAAAAAATTCTAGAAGTAAAATAGTCCACCGTTAAAATGCGTAGGGGCTAGTTCGAAGGTGCTGTCATACAAAGATTAAAATTGTTGCACAATATGAGATTTAAACTCAAACGTTTATTCAATGCATCAGTACCTGCAGTTAAGTATAACTCATATACTCGCCATTTATCAAATTAAAGTCAACCTCTTATCTCCTGGATACAAATTTCTGTTTTAGACGTAACTTTAGAATCTGTATAATTATCAAAAATGATCTTTTCTGCCAATAAGAGGACGCTCTAGAGCCTGGAGAGTTTGATGTTATCTGGTTCAAAATAACAATTGAATAAACCACAGGAATAATCTGCTGCCTTTTATCAACGACCCAATCATAGTACCTTCAGCAACCTTTCTGCTCTTGTTGCGAACGCTATTTGTTTTTACATATTAATTCTGTAGGTCTTTAATGACTACAAAATCAACTGCAGTTCCTGATCGTGACTCAGAATTCTTTAGTGTTTTTGATCTTATTTTGGCCACTAATTCGAAGATTTACACTATCACTGTAAATGTTTCACTGGATTCCATCGACTATAACCTTGTTTCAACATCAAGTGATCGATCAGTTGTGATAAGCAGCAAAACTTAGTACTGCTCAATCGAAAATTCTTAAGAAATATATTGCCACTTTTCTTTGGATAAGCTTGGATTTTTGATATGGTCTTATTTGGCTAGCATGGACCAGTTTTGGTTCGAACGAAGATATGCAGGAGCTATCCCTTTTAAATATCACGCTTCTAGGCAGTGGTATCAAAGCATTTTTGTAAATGCTTATCCCACAGCCAAGAAATATTTCCTTTCTACTGAATTGCGTTTGAGTTCACTAAATATCTAAAAAAGACGAAAGGGCATTGTCAAATGACTACCTCATAGTCATATTGTTTTCGTAATAACAAACGTTAGTCTCTTCTAAAATATCTAGTAGAATCCAAAATTATTAGCGACAACCAATATTGCTTTGATAAACTAAGATCAACTTAAACCTTAAATATTATGGACAGTCTTGACTAGTTGCGCTTGGTATAACCAAGATATTTGACCGTGTTGACATGTTGGCTAAACTGCAACCTGCACCCTTATGACATGTCTGAAACCTTTAGTTTATTGCTCTCCAGTGCCCTTAGAAAATAATCTTTGTATTTGACGGATTTCTTTACGAAACCTTTACTTTCAGTGCCAGGATACCTCAGTGCTCAAAAAGTCTTTTGTTTTTACATGAACATTCTTCTGGAAAAGACCAGAAATCTAATTTACAGCTTTGATAATGATAATGGGCTTATTTCTTTATTTACCTTGAATATTCGAGAACTGTCTATGCCAATATTATTTTCTAAAAAAGTTAACATAGCAGAAGTCAATATTATTATGTCGGAATACTGTATTCCATTACTATAGTCACACAACTTTTGAGCCAATTTATCTTGGCAGGATTATGCATACATAGCCAATATTATTTCGTACTAGAAAGCTGTGTACTTCATACTATCTTCTTATCCTTCACATTAGGCAATAAATGGTGTGCTGCTCCCTACAATATTCTGTATTTACTAAATTCTGTTCAGATGAAAGCCGCTCACGTAATTAGGAATACAAAACCCACCAAAAACCTTTACTATTGTAAACATCAAAGTTGGTAAATTCATTTTATTCTATAAATACTTTCATGGAAATTTTCGAATGGATGTAACCCGCTTGATTCCTTCCAGAACGATACATGTTGGAAATATGCAACGAGCTAATACATAAAATTCAGATGAGGTTTAAGAACTACTTTGTTTGAAGACTCTCATACCTTTGTCATGAACTGCCTATCTTTAACGTGAATCCGTAGTCCTACACAGGCATCTTTTATATGGTAATTTCGGAATTTTCGTGCATATACTCTGTCGATTGAAAATATGCTAACTTGTCTTGGATAATAATTTTGATGATATTGATGTACATTTTATTAAAATCGTATTTTTAAATGGTATATCGTTTAATAAGTCTTGAAATTGCGAACAAACATATTGGTATAAAAAGTATTGTAAACATGGCGTCCGAAACAATTATTCTGCAACTTAATTAAATATACATTAGAACGTTTCGTTATTATGGTCATCTAGCTGTGATTATGGAAAAGCAGATGGAACGTTTATTAAAAACAATACGTTTTGCCCTTAATCTTATGCTATATAGAATGGTATCAGAGAGGAATAAAAAATGCAAGAATATGCGCTTGAATGCGTTTGGAAAGGAGCTTCCAGCAGTCCGTTTTTATTTACCGTCGTTAGCTATCTTTCGTACTCCTATAATTTTTAAGATTAAAAAATTGCAAAGTCAGTAAAATCTAAAAAAAAATTAAGAAGTCACCTCAGTTATAGCTTGCATAAACATGTACATAGGGTACATGTTTTCTGTTAGGAATTTTCCCAAATCCAGAATTGTTCCTATTTTTGCATAATTTAAGAGGTTGTTAAAAATGAGTTTTTGCCGTTTGAATAACAGCTAACCAATAGTATAAAATAATGATTTTTGTTGAACATAATATTAATATATATTATATACATATATATATATATATATATATATATATATATATATATATATAATATATATATATATATATATATATACATATATATATATATATATATATATATATATATATATATATATATATATATATATATATATATAAATATATATATATATATATATATATATATATATATATATATATATATATATATATATATATATATATATATATATGTATATACATATACATATATATATATATATATATATATATATATATATATATATATATATATATATATGTATATACATATATATATATATATATATATATATATATATATATATACATATTTTTTTTATGGGTCTAGCACACGTGCTGCAGGGAAGTCCCTAAAGCGCTACAGGAGCGACACGTGTGCGGAAAAAGCGATTCACTTTGTTCTTGAATCGCTATAAATTGTACTCAGTGGGAAACACAGTCCTGGGCAAATTATTCCAAAGGAATGATGTTTCCCATATAAAAGACTGCTTGAAAAGCATTGTACGAGGAGCAACAAGCTGAACCTCATACGGATATAAAGTATTAGCGCAACGTGTACTTCTAACATGCACCGCTCTGGGATGAATTAAGCCGGCCAAATCCTTCGAACACTTTCCATGAAAATACTTGTAGAATAGGCTTAAGTCGCCAACCGTTCTTCGATGTTCCAGTGAATCAAGGCCGCCGGTCAGTTCCGGGTCTCCGTTTAGACGAACAGCTATTCTCTAAATAGAATCCAACAAATGCAGTGTATGTTTGGGAGCGGAGCCCCAAACATGGGAGCAGTATTCCATAGTTAGTCGAATTTGAGAGAATTAACGGTTGTTGTGGAGTGTAAAGTTTTCTGGTTCGAAATAATATTCCCAACTTTTGAGAAGCTCTTCTTGCTATGTCTGCAACATGTTCATGCCAGGACATATTTGCTCCCAAATTAACACCCAACAAATTGAGTGACGATGTTAGAGAAATGGAGTGCCCCGACATAAATATATCAGGTTCAGCAACGTTAACTTTTTTAGAAAAAACTGCCGCCTGGGTTTTGTAGCGTTAAATTCCACTTGGTTACTGTCACCCCAAGATAGAATTTCTTCCAGGTCTTTGTTAAGTTGAATGACTTCCTGCTCTGTGCGGATATTCGTCTGAGTAGCCGATGTACAAGCGTTCAAATTGAATGAAGAGATAAGCGTACTGTCATCTGCAAAGCTGTAGATTGGATTCTCGATCTTTTCCAGCAGATCGTTAATGTAAATGAGAAAGATAGTAGGAGATAGTATGGAACCTCGGGACACACCGGCGTTGATAGTGAAGGTGTTAGAAAGAAATCCGTCGGCTGCCACTCATAAAGAACGCTCTCTGACGAAACATGAGAGCCACAAACAGAACTTTTCAGACACACCATAAGAGCCTACATTAGCCAACAGTCTATCGTGCCAAACACGGTCGAATGCCTTGGATATGTCAAGAGCAACCGCTCGAGATTCTCCAAAGTTTTCAAATGCGTTGTTCTAAACGTGTGTTACATAAGTCAGAAGATCTCCTGTTGATCTACTTTTACGAAAGCCATATTGGTGTTCGCTAATAATGTTGAATACTTCAAGATATTTTAGAAGATGCTGATTGATAACCTTTTCCATGACTTTCGATATTATTGAAAGCAGTGCGATTAGTCGGTAGTTATTTGGCAAGGTCTTCTTGCCTTTTAGGTATCGGCTGAACTGTGGCACATTTCCAGCATATATATATATATATATATATATATATATATATATATATATATATATATATATATATATATATATATGTTGCCCCTCTTAAATTTCTGCTAATGAATTGAGTGACTAATGATTTTAAAAGAACTAAAGAAATTAAAGAAACACTAGCTCAGTTTTCCTTGGTAGAGAGATATGGGTAAGAGATAATTTTTGTACGTCTTTTTGGAATTAATTTCTATATTTTTTTTTAAAAGGCTTTAGCTGTACGAAATTTTGGGCACCATTCATTTTAAAATAGAAAGGATCTAACTTCAGCTAAAAAAATGGAAAAATGCTGAAGGGTTTTATGGGTATTACTGAAAAGAATTAGTCTAGTACAACTTATCCTGAAAAGAAAAATAAATATTCAGTGAGACACTAGCTTTAATCAAAAAAGAAAATTTATTCTTGTTTTTTAAAATGAAAAGTTCTAACCTTTACAGTTTTACCTAACAAATTCTAGCCTAACTAGTAGTTGTTACATTAAAATTTTAGACTATTATAACCCCCGAAGACGAGAAATCGTGCTTTACACTTCACTTTTTAGTCTGTTTTTCATTGCAGTTAAGGCGCTACTCTCGAATAAGTCTATTGAAGGGAGTTTTGTTGACTTACTGTTTTTTATTCCTGCTGTGATCGACTACGCCCGATTTCACACTTTTTCTTAACAAACACTTAGAAAGCTCACTACGGCTTTTATTTAAGACACTGGTGCTTTTACTTAGCGGCTCTGATGAAAATTAGCCTACTTCGGCTAGATGGAAAATAGCCTCTCGGCTAGACGGTACTGCCTGACTGCGGCTAGATGGAAAACAGCCCGGCAGCGGCTTGATGGTACTGCCTGGTTGCGGCTAGATGGAAAACAGCCTCGATTTACGGTCTGCGGAGCCTTAAATAATCCTGCGACTTTTGCCAGCAATATCACGACGCTCCAATCAAAACTGCCGATCAAACATTCCACCAATCGCGGCGTAGCGAGAGGTTCGGTCAGGAACCCGCACCACCGTATATACCGAACGTCTGGGAATCCCTGTTTAATATACCGTTCGGAACAAAAATGAAAATAAGTACAATTTGAAATGGAAAAATCAGTAACATTACATGGTCTTAAAATCTAGGAAAAAATGAATGTTACATTTACCCCCTTCCAAAAAGAAATAGACTACACTAGTCTATTAAACTTAGGCTACTTATGAAAAGGTACAAAGTGGTACACTATCACTTAATACTAAGGTCAGAACTTAAAACAAAATTACAAACTTCGGACCTTACTACTAGACTTAATTCAATTAAGCACTAATATTAAGTACAATGAAAACCAAATGAAAATCTTTGCATGATCACAAGAATCTTATAACTAGACTTAACTTAATTAAACACTAAGGTTAAGTACATCAAAAAGCAAATAAAAATTCTTGCATGAACATAAGAAATACCTGTTCAAAGTAACAATCGCGGTCTTCTTATATAAAAGAATCAGCTCTGTTATTGTTACCAAAACAAAAAAATAATTTAACTTTGTCTAGACTCTTGTCTAAATCAAAAAAAATGAACTGAAATAAAATATGAACACCCCCCTTAAAATCTTTTAAGGATTGTCTGAAAATTTTCTATTTCAGCAAAAGAAATTTATAAAAATTCTTAAATAGAGAAAAAAATAAAAAAATGATTCTAGTGCAAACACTTACACTAAAAAGGAAAAGTCTTGTCGGACCATTTAGCACAAGGCCAAAAAAAAATTATCTGGATAAATATCCAGACAAACGCTCGGGAAAAATCGCCATCAAGCTCTAGCTCATCGCTAAGAGAACATTCCAAATCTAGTATCACTACTAGTCGCACTCAGAGAATAATCGCACTCTATAACGCAATGTCGACGTCCTAAGACATCTAGACATGCTAAAATCGCTAGGGAAAACTCTACATCGCGCAATGTCGACGTCCTGAGACATCCAGACATGCAAAAATCGCCAGGGAAAACGCTCTGGTTGATCGCCAGAAAAACACGTCAGCTCATCGCCAACAAAACACTCTGGTATATCGCCAAAAAAAACCTCGGCTCCTCGCCAAGAAAACATTCTGGTACATCGCCAGAAAAAACCTCGGCTCCTCGCCAAGAAAACACTCTGTAAATAGTCCTCGACTACACAAAGTCTGCGTTCTTAAAAGAACAACCTTGCCATTAACATAGTGAGCAGCTATAAAAGCTAACAATACCACTATAGGCACAGTGAATAGCTATAAAAGCTAAAATTCACCCTAAACACAGTGAATAGCTATAAAAGCTAAAATTCACCAAACTGAATGATCCTGCTTCAAAAAGCAATGTTCACAAAGAACGGAATGATTAGTCTGCGCACAACTAACATTCAAGGAAACATTCCCAATATAACTATATGAGACAGCAAGTCTCGAAATAGGACCTCCCTAAAGTCATAATCCTATATATGGGAGTCCATAAACAAAACGACTCAAAATCTCGCATTTTGAGCACATGCCCTCAGGCAACCAACATACACTGAAATATATACAGAAATATATACAGAAATATATACAGACATATATACAGGAGTTCAAATCCCAAACTCTTGGTTATGATAACTCCATACTGAGCTTGGTGAAAGCTCTTAGCAAAAGCTAATCAAATCTTCGGCACATCGCACCAAAGTGACAAATCTGACTAGAAACATGAGCCAAAAAAAAACGCCCTCCGTCATTCTTCAGGGTGGCTACTCTGAGATAAAAAAACTTAACCAGCATTGCGCCTCTTCAAGTTGCATGAAGAACCCTCGTGTACTGGTCTCGCCCTAGAACAACAACGAAAAACATTCAATCCATCCCACATAACAGGAGACAAACACCTCACCACGATATACTGAATGGTGGAGACAATTAAATACAGAATTGGTGACCCTGGAGTCCACCAACAAAAGGGAGTAGATTATAGCATCCACTAAACTAAAACGGTGTCTACCACACCACCATAAGTCAAAAAAAATTAATCATTAGGGTGTTCCGAAACACACTACTGCCAACAGCCTGTCACCACTAATAGGCTAATTGGAGCTGAGGTCGACTACAGTAGTTAGGCTCTCCTTTGGTTCAAAATAGAAACAGCCATTGGGTAACAAAACCCCTAAAGGTCCCAAAGGTTAAACGTTCACCCCCCATAGACTACCCTTCCAATCAGTCTGTTCCTCAGGAAGACTAACTCCCTGCCAAACGTCGTAACGGCATCTGTTAGCACCCGGTGCATCACAGCCTGTAAAAACAGATAACTCATGGGATACAACCTAAAAGGTTTACAAGGTTGACTTAACCAAGCTTCTAACGAAATTTTAAAAAACGAAAATGAGCTTAAAAAGCTACATGAAGCAAAAATTTCTCAAATTTTTGGTGGCGACGCAACAAAACTTTTGAAGACGACAAGAGCTTTTCCAGCTTAATCAGAAACAAGAAGAAAACATCGTCGACAGCTAAAATATTCGATCATGGTGTTAATCGTCTTCCTAGACAATAGCCTCTAGAAGAAACTGCTACAGGTATCAGGCATAACCGTTTTCTGTCAGCCCAAACTTCTAGATTATCTGGTGAAAATCTAAAAATTCGGTTAGGAATCTTCCTTCACTGCGCTTAGCCTCTCTTGACAAGGTTCTCATCTCGGTATCAGATTTTGATCATTTCTTTGTGAAACTACTGTCTTACTCTGCTCTCATCTCTTGGAAATGATCAGCCTTTAGTTCTCCTGCAGAACTTCAATTTTCTATCAATCTGATAGTAGACCGAGAAAACTCAACATACGCCTATGAGTCCATGCAAAAAAATTTTAAAAAAATTAATGACTCAAAGGTAACGTTTAAACGGCTCTGAAAAAAAAAATAGAAAATACCCTCAGTTTGTCAATTCAGAAGAAGATCTAAATCAAAATAATCCAAGTCTTAGACTTACTGGATAAACCAAAATCAATTTACTCTTAATTGCACCCAAAATATACCATTAAGGTAATAAAAATACACCCACTCGGGTAACAAACTTTGAAATTGCTCATAAAAATTTTGACTCTACATCACACTACACGAGCTACATCTTGCGCTTGTCCTAACTCAAGATCACCTTGGATTGCCTCTAATCAAAATTTCGCTTCCAAGTGTCAAGAACTGGATATTATTTGGGGTCATAAGCAAATCAAATCCCGCGACCACCGACATACCAGTCTTATGATATATCCTGAGTGTGACTCTTTCGCAGGCTCGCAACAGCTGAGTCGATGCTAAACATCAACTCAATCAACCTAAGTTTGGATATGATCAGTACCCAAAACCTTAGCAAAAACTATAAAAGTAAGCTATCCTCAGCTCAACTTTTATAACAGTAAAAAAAAAACGAGGTCGTCACCTCTACAGAGCAACATCAAAAAATAAAGTAAAGCAATTAAGATAATGTAAATATAAATTATTCTTCTTCTGACAAACTTTTATTAGGGTTAGGTCCATTGAATGGTTTTAAGTCTTTAATATGCCATCGTCCTATCTAAATTAACTAAACCATAAACTAAATCTGAAATCTTTTCTCTAATCACGCAATGCACATATTTAGGTACCAACTTAGATGTGAATTTATCTGCTGCACTGGAAAGAATTTTATTTTTCGCCAAACGTGATCACCTATATTAAAGGCAAAATCCCTTTTCCTAAGGTTGTAAGATTTACTGTTCCGTTCATAAGCCTTATGTATCCTACTACGCACGTCGGTGAAAATATCTTTTAAACTCTTTAAATTTTCGGCGTACGCACCCCTGTTACTCGGAATTATTTCACTGTCAACCTTGACATCCAAGTCTAAATTTTTATAATACGATCCAGATAGAGGTATATGTCTGCCGTAAACTAAGAAAGACGGTGTAAACCCGGTTACTTCGTGTTTGAATCTTTGAAATTCCTTTATCCCGAATTATCACGTGAATCAACGAATATTATTTTGAACGAAATTATATTGTAGAGGGCACACGGGATTGAAACGTATGTTAAAACTATATGTCTCACTTAAGCTCTTAAGACACTCAGAAGTAAACTGAGTACCGTTATCGCATATCGAAAGCGATGAAAGTCCGTGGATTAGAAAAATATCGTTTTCTAAAATTTTCAAAAAGCATTCGGCTTTAGAGCTTTTCAAAGGAAATAACACGGTATACTTTGTTAACCAGCAAGAAATTACGAAAAGTCATTTATTTCCCTTTTTTGAACGTGGAAATGGGCCTACTAGATCAGCTGCTATGACTTGAAAAGGGTAATTAACCGTTTTCTCTCTTTTCCCATCAGTCCCATAGGTAGTGCATTTGGAGATTTCTGCGCTCCACATACTTCACAAGTCCTCACAAACTTTACGATGTCAAAACGCATTTTTGGCCAAATTAAATTAAATGTATGTTGTCTCAGCCTAATCGCCCAACGCGCTAGTTTGCCACTAGGGTTTTTAATAGAGTTAAGCCACAATAAACTATAATGATCTGTTATGACCGTGAAAGGAACACCTTCGATGTAAGGTCGAAATTTTTCGATGTTAAAGAGTACGGCTAAACATTCTTTTTCAACAACCGAATAGTTACGTTCAGCCTTTGATAAAGTTCTACTGGCATACGCTATCACTCTTTCCTCACCATTGATTTTCTGTGTTAGGACGCCCCCTAAACCGGTATTAGAAGCATCACTAGACATATAAAACTGTTGGGAAAAGTCTGGTTGGGATAAAATGGGAGCTGAAACCAATAGCTCCTTAATCTTTATAAAAGATTCTTCGGCTGCCTTTGTCCAATCTATTGATTGTCCTTTTTTTTTTTCGTCCTTTCAAAAGATCATTAATAGGCGACAACGAGGTAGAAAAATTCTCGATAAAACGTCTGTACCATGAACACATTCCTACGAAGCGCTTAACTTCTGTAGTATTAGTAGGTCTCGCATAATTAACCATGCTTGCTACTTTATCCGGATCGGTACGCAAGGAATTTGAGCCTACAATATAGCCTAAAAACTTTAGAGAAGTTTTAAAAAAATCACATTTGCTCAAATTTATCGTCAGTCCGGCCTCTTTCAATTTATTTTTTTACTTCTTTAAGTAAGCGAATATGCGATTCGAAGTCTTCCGATGTTACTAAAATATCATCGAGATAGGTAAAAATATGTGGCTCATATTTCGGACCAAATATAGCGTCTACTAACCGTTGCTGAGTTTGAGCAGCGTTCATTAGACCAAACGGCACAGTGACGAACTGAAATAGACCTCGGCCTACTACTGCAAAAGCGGTCTTTTCCTTAGAGGATTTGTCCAAAGGAATTTGCCAGAATGCTTTTCTAAGATCTATCGAGGATACATACTTAGCATTCCTGAGTGATGTCAAAATTCTATCGATGTTCGGTAATGGATAGTTATCAAATTTGCTGACCTCGTTGAGCTTTCTTCCGTCATAGCTTAGACGATGTCACTCCGAGTGTCAACATTTCGTCTAACCCCTTATTTAATACCTTTGACATATACGGAGACATGGCGAAGGGCCTTGTCTTTACCGGCCTGGCTTCAGCCGTATCTATAGACATGGTGATTTTATTCGTTCGGCCTAACCTATCTTTACTACTTATTTCTTTGAAAGAGCTTATTACTTTTCCTGCCTTTAAGCGTTCCGTCCGCGAGAGATCATCTAGGGTACATAGACGCGAGAAAAGGTTTTCTAATGAACTTTCTGAATAACAATCTTTAAAACTTGTATGAGAATTGACTTCTAGGGACTGTGGATACCACGAATTATCTTTAAAATTTACAAAAATTCCGAATTTTTGTGCAAAATCACATCCTAAAACCAAAGTATGTGATAGAGAAGGTACTACTAGAGCAGAGATTACTAAACAATGACCATTGCAGACTAGCGGCAACTCAACCGTACCTAAAACTTTTAGACGGCTGCCATCTGCAGTGGTAACACTTCTATTTTTGACGTGGCATATTTTTATACTTAAACGACTTAAAATTTTAATACCATTCTGACCTATAACGGAGGCATTTGCACCAGAGTCAAATAAAGCCGAGAAATGGGCACCTAATAGATTTATCTTGATATGCGGTCTGTTATCTAAGTATTTATGCACGAATAGAGGAGACATGTGACCATTTGGAGAAGCAGGAGTTTTAACTTGAGAAGGAGAATTTTTATTAGACTTTAAAAAATCAGAAACTTTTTGTAACTATTTAGTCCAATCTGATTTATTGGAGTATTTCTTTACTTAAGATCCTCGTTAGAATCTTTCTTTTATCCGCGACCGGACGTTCTGAGAAAGTACGACGGATTTTCAGTTCATAGTCTAATTCATTTTCCAGTAAGTGATTGACTTTAAAATTGAAGGCTTCCATGATAAATGAATAAAATTTAGAAGAACTGTTTAAAAAGTCGTGAAAATATTTCTCCTGTGCTCCCAATAGTCTAAATAAAAAATATGTAAAGGCACTTAAAATATGTAAACTTCTTTACTAAACATTAAAAAAAATCTTCGACAATTTCAAAAAAAATTTCTAAGTATCGCCTTGTATTAAAATTCTTTTACTAAGATATCTTAAGAATTTTCAACAAAAAAATCTCCAAATACCGTTTCGTCTATCAGCAAAGTATTTTTAATATTCATGCAAAATATAGGTGAGAAAAAAAGAACAGTTTTTTGTTCGGTTATCCGCAAAATAAACAGTGCAAAATTAAAGTCGACCAACACATTTGCTAATCTGAACTATAAAGTTAGCTTTTAAGAAAAAAGTAGGAATCTCTTATCTTAGAGTCAACAACAAAATTCAAATATCTATATCAGATAAATTGAAACAAAAAAATTCTACAAATTTCCTGCTTTTGTCTTACTGCTATTGTGTAGTTTCGTTTAATAAATGTTATGAAATAAAAATATCTGCAAAGTTAGAGCTTTTACTTTGTTCGAAAGCTAGTACACTGAACCCTTTAAAAAATAAAATTCCAAAAGCCCCACGTTGGGCGCCATTTTGTAACGTGTGAATGAATGTTGCCCCAAGCTTGGGCGTAATTTTGTAGCGTGTGAAATTGCCCTCTTTTTGAGGCGTTATTTTGTACCGTTTGAAAAAATGTTGCCCCTCTTAAATTTCTGCTAATGAATTGAGTGACTAATGATTTTAAAAGAACTAAAGAAATTAAAGAAACACTAGCTCAGTTTTCCTTGGTAGAGAGATATGGGTAAGAGATAATTTTTGTACGTCTTTTTGGAATTAATTTCTATATTTTTTTTTAAAAGGCTTTAGCTGTACGAAATTTTGGGCACCATTCATTTTAAAATAGAAAGGATCTAACTTCAGCTAAAAAAATGGAAAAATGCTGAAGGGTTTTATGGGTATTACTGAAAAGAATTAGTCTAGTACAACTTATCCTGAAAAGAAAAATAAATATTCAGTGAGACACTAGCTTTAATCAAAAAAGAAAATTTATTCTTGTTTTTTAAAATGAAAAGTTCTAACCTTTACAGTTTTACCTAACAAATTCTAGCCTAACTAGTAGTTGTTACATTAAAATTTTAGACTATTATAACCCCCGAAGACGAGAAATCGTGCTTTACACTTCACTTTTTAGTCTGTTTTTCATTGCAGTTAAGGCGCTACTCTCGAATAAGTCTATTGAAGGGAGTTTTGTTGACTTACTGTTTTTTATTCCTGCTGTGATCGACTACGCCCGATTTCACACTTTTTCTTAACAAACAATTAGAAAGCTCACTACGGCTTTTATTTAAGACACTGGTGCTTTTACTTAGCGTCTCTGATGAAAATTAGCCTACTTCGCTAGATGGAAAATAGCCTCTCGGCTAGACGGTACTGCCTGACTGCGGCTAGATGGAAAACAGCCCGGCAGCGGCTTGATGGTACTGCCTGGTTGCGGCTAGATGGAAAACAGCCTCGATTTACGGTCTGCGGAGCCTTAAATAATCCTGCGACTTTTGCAAGCAATATCACGACGCTCCAATCAAAACTGCCGATCAAACATTCCACCAATCGCGGCGTAGCGAGAGGTTCGGTCAGGAACCCGCACCACCGTATATACCGAACGTCTGGGAATCCCTGTTTAATATACCGTTCGGAACAAAAATGAAAATAAGTACAATTTGAAATGAAAAAATCAGTAACATTACATGGTCTTAAAATCTAGGAAAAAATGAATGTTACAATATATATATATATATATATATATATATATATATATATATATATATATATATATATATATATATATATAATATATATATATATATATATATATAGATATCTATATATATATATATATATATATATATATATATATATATATATATATATATATATATATATATATACGAGGCTGGTTTGAAAAGTCCGTGCAAAAATAAAAACTACTTATGTGTTTGGGGTAAACCTTTTTTATTTTTCGACATAGTCTCCTTTTAGGCTTATACACTTCGTCCAACGATGTTCTAGTTTGTTGATCCCTTCCGAATAATAGGATTTGTCCAAGTCTGCAAAATATCCATTAGTGTCTGCAATCACCTCCTCGTTTGAATAAAATCTTTGTCCCGCCAGCCATTTTTTCAAATTGGGGAACAAATAGTAGTCCGAGGGAGCCAAGTCTGGAGAATAGGGGGGATGTGAAACGAGTTGGAATCCTATTTCCATTAATTTTGCGACCACAACTGCTGAGGTGTGTGCTGGTGCGTTGTCGTGATGGAAAAGGACTTTCTTGTGGGCCAATCGCGGGCGTTTTTCTTGCAGCTCGGTTTTCGAACGGTCCAATAACGATGAATAATATTCACCTGTAATAGTTTTACCCTTTTCCAGATAGTCGATGAGGATTATCCCTTGCGAATCCCAAAAGACAGTCGCCATAACCTGTCCGGCCGAAGGAACGGTCTTCGCCTTTTTTGGTGCAGATTCCCCCTTGGTAACCCATTGTTTAGATTGCTATTTGGTCTCAGGAGTATAGTAATGTATCCATGTTTCATCCACAGTGACGAAACGATGCTTAAAGTCCTCCGGATTCTTCTGGAACAGCTGCAAACCATCCTTGCAACACTTCACACGATTCCGTTTTTGGTCAAGCGTGAGCAATCGCGGCACCCATCTTGCGGATAGCTTTCTCATGTCCAAATGTTTATGCAAAATGTTATGTACCCGTTCAGTCGAGATGCCCACAGCACTAGCAATCTCACGCACCTTAACTCTTCTGTCATCCATCACCATATCATGGATTTGATCAATGATTTCTGGAGTCGTAACCTCCACAGGCCGTCCAGAACGTTCAGCGTCACTTGTGCCCATATGGCCAGTCCGAAAATTTTGAAACTACTTATAAACTGTTCTAATCGAAGGTGCAGAGTCACCATATATATATATATATATATATATATATATATATATATATATATATATATATATATATATATATATATATATATATATGTATATACATATACATATATATATATATATATATATATATATATATATATATATATATATATATATACATATATATATATATACATATTTTTTTTATGGGTCTAGCACACGTAGAACGTTCAGCGTCACTTGTGCCCATATGGCCAGTCCGAAAATTTTGAAACCACTTATAAACTGTTCTAATCGAAGGTGCAGAGTCACCATATATATATATATATATATATATATATATATATATATATATATATATATATATATATATATATATATATATACATATATATATATATATATATATATATATATATATATATATATATATATATATATATATATATATATATATTTTTTTTTTTATGGGTCTAGCACACGTGCTGCAGGGAAGTCCCTAAAGCGCTACAGGAGCGACACGTGTGCGGAAAAAGCAATTCACTTTGTTCTTGAATCTCTGTAAATTGTACTCAGTGGGAAACACAGTCCTGGGCAAATTATTCCAAAGGAATGATGTTTCCCATATAAAAGACTGCTTGAAAAGCATTGTACGAGGAGTAACAAGCTGAACCTCATACGGATATGAAGTATTAGCGCAACGTGTACTTCTAACATGCACCGCTCTGGGATGAATTAAGCCGGCCAAATCCTTCGAACACTTTCCATGAAAATACTTGTAGAATAGGCTTAAGTCGCCAACCGTTCTTCGATGTTCCAGTGAATCAAGGCCGCCGGTCAGTTCCGGGTCTCCGTTTAGACGAACAGCTATTCTCTAAATAGAATCCAACAAATGCAGTGTATGTTTGGGAGCGGAGCCCCAAACATGGGAGCAGTATTCCATAGTTAGTCGAATTTGAGAGAATTAACGGTTGTTGTGGAGTGTAAAGTTTTCTGGTTCAAAATAATATTCCCAACTTTTGAGAAGCTCTTCTTGCTATGTCTGCAACATGTTCATGCCAGGACATATTTGCTCCCAAATTAACACCCAACAAATTGAGTGACGATGTTAGAGAAATGGAGTGCCCCGACATAAATATATCAGGTTCAGCAACGTTAACTTTTTTTAGAAAAAACTGCCGCCTGGGTTTTGTAGCGTTAAATTCCACTTGGTTACTGTCACCCCAAGATAGAATTTCTTCCAGGTCTTTGTTAAGTTGAATGACTTCCTGCTCTGTGCGGATATTCGTCTGAGTAGCCGATGTACAAGCGTTCAAAGTGAATGAAGAGATAAGCGTACTGTCATCTGCAAAGCTGTAGATTGGATTCTCGATCTTTTCCAGCAGATCGTTAATGTAAATGAGAAAGATAGTAGGAGATAGTATGGAACCTCGGGACACACCGGCGTTGATAGTGAAGGTGTTAGAAAGAAATCCGTCGGCTGCCACTCATAAAGAACGCTCTCTGACGAAACATGAGAGCCACAAACAGAACTTTTCAGACACACCATAAGAGCCTACATTAGCCAACAGTCTATCGTGCCAAACACGGTCGAATGCCTTGGATATGTCAAGAGCAACCGCTCGAGATTCTCCAAAGTTTTCAAATGCGTTGTTCTAAACGTGTGTTACATAAGTCAGAAGATCTCCTGTTGATCTACTTTTACGAAAGCCATATTGGTGTTCGCTAATAATGTTGAATACTTCAAGATATTTTAGAAGATGCTGATTGATAACCTTTTCCATGACTTTCGATATTATTGAAAGCAGTGCGATTAGTCGGTAGTTATTTGGCAAGGTCTTCTTGCCTTTTAGGTATCGGCTGAACTGTGGCACATTTCCAGCATATATATATATATATATATATATATATATATATATATATATATATATATATATATATATATATATATATATATATATATATATATATATATATATATATATATATATATATATATATATATATATATATATATATATATATATATATATATATATATATATATATATATATATATATATATATATATATATATATATATATATATACCTATACATATATATATATATATATATATATATATATATATATATATATATATATATATATATATATATATATATATATATATTGTAACGTGTGAATGAATGTTGCCCCAAGCTTGGGCGTAATTTTGTAGCGTGTGAAATTGCCCTCTTTTTGAGGCGTTATTTTGTACCGTTTGAAAAAATGTTGCCCCTCTTAAATTTCTGCTAATGAATTGAGTGACTAATGATTTTAAAAGAACTAAAGAAATTAAAGAAACACTAGCTCAGTTTTCCTTGGTAGAGAGATATGGGTAAGAGATAATTTTTGTACGTCTTTTTGGAATTAATTTCTATATTTTTTTTTTTTTAAAAGGCTTTAGCTGTACGAAATTTTGGGCACCATTCATTTTAAAATAGAAAGGATCTAACTTCAGCTAAAAAAATGGAAAAATGCTGAAGGGTTTTATGGGTATTACTGAAAAGAATTAGTCTAGTACAACTTATCCTGAAAAGAAAAATAAATATTCAGTGAGACACTAGCTTTAATCAAAAAAGAAAATTTATTCTTGTTTTTTAAAATGAAAAGTTCTAACCTTTACAGTTTTACCTAACAAATTCTAGCCTAACTAGTAGTTGTTACATTAAAATTTTAGACTATTATAACCCCCGAAGACGAGAAATCGTGCTTTACACTTCACTTTTTAGTCTGTTTTTCATTGCAGTTAAGGCGCTACTCTCGAATAAGTCTATTGAAGGGAGTTTTGTTGACTTACTGTTTTTTATTCCTGCTGTGATCGACTACGCCCGATTTCACACTTTTTCTTAACAAACACTTAGAAAGCTCACTACGGCTTTTATTTAAGACACTGGTGCTTTTACTTAGCGGCTCTGATGAAAATTAGCCTACTTCGGCTAGATGGAAAATAGCCTCTCGGCTAGACGGTACTGCCTGACTGCGGCTAGATGGAAAACAGCCCGGCAGCGGCTTGATGGTACTGCCTGGTTGCGGCTAGATGGAAAACAGCCTCGATTTACGGTCTGCGGAGCCTTAAATAATCCTGCGACTTTTGCCAGCAATATCACGACGCTCCAATCAAAACTGCCGATCAAACATTCCACCAATCGCGGCGTAGCGAGAGGTTCGGTCAGGAACCCGCACCACCGTATATACCGAACGTCTGGGAATCCCTGTTTAATATACCGTTCGGAACAAAAATGAAAATAAGTACAATTTGAAATGGAAAAATCAGTAACATTACATGGTCTTAAAATCTAGGAAAAAATGAATGTTACATTTACCCCCTTCCAAAAAGAAATAGACTACACTAGTCTATTAAACTTAGGCTACTTATGAAAAGGTACAAAGTGGTACACTATCACTTAATACTAAGGTCAGAACTTAAAACAAAATTACAAACTTCGGACCTTACTACTAGACTTAATTCAATTAAGCACTAATATTAAGTACAATGAAAACCAAATGAAAATCTTTGCATGATCACAAGAATCTTATAACTAGACTTAACTTAATTAAACACTAAGGTTAAGTACATCAAAAAGCAAATAAAAATTCTTGCATGAACATAAGAAATACCTGTTCAAAGTAACAATCGCGGTCTTCTTATATAAAAGAATCAGCTCTGTTATTGTTACCAAAACAAAAAAATAATTTAACTTTGTCTAGACTCTTGTCTAAATCAAAAAAAATGAACTGAAATAAAATATGAACACCCCCCTTAAAATCTTTTAAGGATTGTCTGAAAATTTTCTATTTCAGCAAAAGAAATTTATAAAAATTCTTAAATAGAGAAAAAAATAAAAAAATGATTCTAGTGCAAACACTTACACTAAAAAGAGGAAAAGTCTTGTCGGACCATTTAGCACAAGGCCAAAAAAAAATTATCTGGATAAATATCCAGACAAACGCTCGGGAAAAATCGCCATCAAGCTCTAGCTCATCGCTAAGAGAACATTCCAAATCTAGTATCACTACTAGTCGCACTCAGAGAATAATCGCACTCTATAACGCAATGTCGACGTCCTAAGACATCTAGACATGCTAAAATCGCTAGGGAAAACTCTACATCGCGCAATGTCGACGTCCTGAGACATCCAGACATGCAAAAATCGCCAGGGAAAACGCTCTGGTTGATCGCCAGAAAAAAACACGTCAGCTCATCGCCAACAAAACACTCTGGTATATCGCCAAAAAAAACCTCGGCTCCTCGCCAAGAAAACATTCTGGTACATCGCCAGAAAAAACCTCGGCTCCTCGCCAAGAAAACACTCTGTAAATAGTCCTCGACTACACAAAGTCTGCGTTCTTAAAAGAACAACCTTGCCATTAACATAGTGAGCAGCTATAAAAGCTAACAATACCACTATAGGCACAGTGAATAGCTATAAAAGCTAAAATTCACCCTAAACACAGTGAATAGCTATAAAAGCTAAAATTCACCAAACTGAATGATCCTGCTTCAAAAAGCAATGTTCACAAAGAACGGAATGATTAGTCTGCGCACAACTAACATTCAAGGAAACATTCCCAATATAACTATATGAGACAGCAAGTCTCGAAATAGGACCTCCCTAAAGTCATAATCCTATATATGGGAGTCCATAAACAAAACGACTCAAAATCTCGCATTTTGAGCACATGCCCTCAGGCAACCAACATACACTGAAATATATACAGAAATATATACAGAAATATATACAGACATATATACAGGAGTTCAAATCCCAAACTCTTGGTTATGATAACTCCATACTGAGCTTGGTGAAAGCTCTTAGCAAAAGCTAATCAAATCTTCGGCACATCGCACCAAAGTGACAAATCTGACTAGAAACATGAGCCAAAAAAAAAACGCCCTCCGTCATTCTTCAGGGTGGCTACTCTGAGATAAAAAAACTTAACCAGCATTGCGCCTCTTCAAGTTGCATGAAGAACCCTCGTGTACTGGTCTCGCCCTAGAACAACAACGAAAAAACATTCAATCCATCCCACATAACAGGAGACAAACACCTCACCACGATATACTGAATGGTGGAGACAATTAAATACAGAATTGGTGACCCTGGAGTCCACCAACAAAAGGGAGTAGATTATAGCATCCACTAAACTAAAACGGTGTCTACCACACCACCATAAGTCAAAAAAATTAATCATTAGGGTGTTCCGAAACACACTACTGCCAACAGCCTGTCACCACTAATAGGCTAATTGGAGCTGAGGTCGACTACAGTAGTTAGGCTCTCCTTTGGTTCAAAATAGAAACAGCCATTGGGTAACAAAACCCCTAAAGGTCCCAAAGGTTAAACGTTCACCCCCCATAGACTACCCTTCCAATCAGTCTGTTCCTCAGGAAGACTAACTCCCTGCCAAACGTCGTAACGGCATCTGTTAGCACCCGGTGCATCACAGCCTGTAAAAACAGATAACTCATGGGATACAACCTAAAAGGTTTACAAGGTTGACTTAACCAAGCTTCTAACGAAATTTTAAAAAACGAAAATGAGCTTAAAAAGCTACATGAAGCAAAAATTTCTCAAATTTTTGGTGGCGACGCAACAAAACTTTTGAAGACGACAAGAGCTTTTCCAGCTTAATCAGAAACAAGAAGAAAACATCGTCGACAGCTAAAATATTCGATCATGGTGTTAATCGTCTTCCTAGACAATAGCCTCTAGAAGAAACTGCTACAGGTATCAGGCATAACCGTTTTCTGTCAGCCCAAACTTCTAGATTATCTGGTGAAAATCTAAAAATTCGGTTAGGAATCTTCCTTCACTGCGCTTAGCCTCTCTTGACAAGGTTCTCATCTCGGTATCAGATTTTGATCATTTCTTTGTGAAACTACTGTCTTACTCTGCTCTCATCTCTTGGAAATGATCAGCCTTTAGTTCTCCTGCAGAACTTCAATTTTCTATCAATCTGATAGTAGACCGAGAAAACTCAACATACGCCTATGAGTCCATGCAAAAAAATTTTAAAAAAATTAATGACTCAAAGGTAACGTTTAAACGGCTCTGAAAAAAAAATAGAAAATACCCTCAGTTTGTCAATTCAGAAGAAGATCTAAATCAAAATAATCCAAGTCTTAGACTTACTGGATAAACCAAAATCAATTTACTCTTAATTGCACCCAAAATATACCATTAAGGTAATAAAAATACACCCACTCGGGTAACAAACTTTGAAATTGCTCATAAAAATTTTGACTCTACATCACACTACACGAGCTACATCTTGCGCTTGTCCTAACTCAAGATCACCTTGGATTGCCTCTAATCAAAATTTCGCTTCCAAGTGTCAAGAACTGGATATTATTTGGGGTCATAAGCAAATCAAATCCCGCGACCACCGACATACCAGTCTTATGATATATCCTGAGTGTGACTCTTTCGCAGGCTCGCAACAGCTGAGTCGATGCTAAACATCAACTCAATCAACCTAAGTTTGGATATGATCAGTACCCAAAACCTTAGCAAAAACTATAAAAGTAAGCTATCCTCAGCTCAACTTTTATAACAGTAAAAAAAAAAACGAGGTCGTCACCTCTACAGAGCAACATCAAAAAATAAAGTAAAGCAATTAAGATAATGTAAATATAAATTATTCTTCTTCTGACAAACTTTTATTAGGGTTAGGTCCATTGAATGGTTTTAAGTCTTTAATATGCCATCGTCCTATCTAAATTAACTAAACCATAAACTAAATCTGAAATCTTTTCTCTAATCACGCAATGCACATATTTAGGTACCAACTTAGATGTGAATTTATCTGCTGCACTGGAAAGAATTTTATTTTTCGCCAAACGTGATCACCTATATTAAAGGCAAAATCCCTTTTCCTAAGGTTGTAAGATTTACTGTTCCGTTCATAAGCCTTATGTATCCTACTACGCACGTCGGTGAAAATATCTTTTAAACTCTTTAAATTTTCGGCGTACGCACCCCTGTTACTCGGAATTATTTCACTGTCAACCTTGACATCCAAGTCTAAATTTTTATAATACGATCCAGATAGAGGTATATGTCTGCCGTAAACTAAGAAAGACGGTGTAAACCCGGTTACTTCGTGTTTGAATCTTTGAAATTCCTTTATCCCGAATTATCACGTGAATCAACGAATATTATTTTGAACGAAATTATATTGTAGAGGGCACACGGGATTGAAACGTATGTTAAAACTATATGTCTCACTTAAGCTCTTAAGACACTCAGAAGTAAACTGAGTACCGTTATCGCATATCGAAAGCGATGAAAGTCCGTGGATTAGAAAAATATCGTTTTCTAAAATTTTCAAAAAGCATTCGGCTTTAGAGCTTTTCAAAGGAAATAACACGGTATACTTTGTTAACCAGCAAGAAATTACGAAAAGTCATTTATTTCCCTTTTTTGAACGTGGAAATGGGCCTACTAGATCAGCTGCTATGACTTGAAAAGGGTAATTAACCGTTTTCTCTTTTCCCATCAGTCCCATAGGTAGTGCATTTGGAGATTTCTGCGCTCCACATACTTCACAAGTCCTCACAAACTTTACGATGTCAAAACGCATTTTTGGCCAAATTAAATTAAATGTATGTTGTCTCAGCCTAATCGCCCAACGCGCTAGTTTGCCACTAGGGTTTTTAATAGAGTTAAGCCACAATAAACTATAATGATCTGTTATGACCGTGAAAGGAACACCTTCGATGTAAGGTCGAAATTTTTCGATGTTAAAGAGTACGGCTAAACATTCTTTTTCAACAACCGAATAGTTACGTTCAGCCTTTGATAAAGTTCTACTGGCATACGCTATCACTCTTTCCTCACCATTGATTTTCTGTGTTAGGACGCCCCCTAAACCGGTATTAGAAGCATCACTAGACATATAAAACTGTTGGGAAAAGTCTGGTTGGGATAAAATGGGAGCTGAAACCAATAGCTCCTTAATCTTTATAAAAGATTCTTCGGCTGCCTTTGTCCAATCTATTGATTGTCCTTTTTTTCGTCCTTTCAAAAGATCATTAATAGGCGACAACGAGGTAGAAAAATTCTCGATAAAACGTCTGTACCATGAACACATTCCTACGAAGCGCTTAACTTCTGTAGTATTAGTAGGTCTCGCATAATTAACCATGCTTGCTACTTTATCCGGATCGGTACGCAAGGAATTTGAGCCTACAATATAGCCTAAAAACTTTAGAGAAGTTTTAAAAAAATCACATTTGCTCAAATTTATCGTCAGTCCGGCCTCTTTCAATTTATTTTTTACTTCTTTAAGTAAGCGAATATGCGATTCGAAGTCTTCCGATGTTACTAAAATATCATCGAGATAGGTAAAAATATGTGGCTCATATTTCGGACCAAATATAGCGTCTACTAACCGTTGCTGAGTTTGAGCAGCGGTTCATTAGACCAAACGGCACAGTGACGAACTGAAATAGACCTCGGCCTACTACTGCAAAAGCGGTCTTTTCCTTAGAGGATTTGTCCAAAGGAATTTGCCAGAATGCTTTTCTAAGATCTATCGAGGATACATACTTAGCATTCCTGAGTGATGTCAAAATTCTATCGATGTTCGGTAATGGATAGTTATCAAATTTGCTGACCTCGTTGAGCTTTCTTCCGTCATAGCTTAGACGATGTCACTCCGAGTGTCAACATTTCGTCTAACCCCTTATTTAATACCTTTGACATATACGGAGACATGGCGAAGGGCCTTGTCTTTACCGGCCTGGCTTCAGCCGTATCTATAGACATGGTGATTTTATTCGTTCGGCCTAACCTATCTTTACTACTTATTTCTTTGAAAGAGCTTATTACTTTTCCTGCCTTTAAGCGTTCCGTCCGCGAGAGATCATCTAGGGTACATAGACGCGAGAAAAGGTTTTCTAATGAACTTTCTGAATAACAATCTTTAAAACTTGTATGAGAATTGACTTCTAGGGACTGTGGATACCACGAATTATCTTTAAAATTTACAAAAATTCCGAATTTTTGTGCAAAATCACATCCTAAAACCAAAGTATGTGATAGAGAAGGTACTACTAGAGCAGAGATTACTAAACAATGACCATTGCAGACTAGCGGCAACTCAACCGTACCTAAAACTTTTAGACGGCTGCCATCTGCAGTGGTAACACTTCTATTTTTGACGTGGCATATTTTTATACTTAAACGACTTAAAATTTTAATACCATTCTGACCTATAACGGAGGCATTTGCACCAGAGTCAAATAAAGCCGAGAAATGGGCACCTAATAGATTTATCTTGATATGCGGTCTGTTATCTAAGTATTTATGCACGAATAGAGGAGACATGTGACCATTTGGAGAAGCAGGAGTTTTAACTTGAGAAGGAGAATTTTTATTAGACTTTAAAAAATCAGAAACTTTTTGTAACTATTTAGTCCAATCTGATTTATTGGAGTATTTCTTTACTTAAGATCCTCGTTAGAATCTTTCTTTTATCCGCGACCGGACGTTCTGAGAAAGTACGACGGATTTTCAGTTCATAGTCTAATTCATTTTCCAGTAAGTGATTGACTTTAAAATTGAAGGCTTCCATGATAAATGAATAAAATTTAGAAGAACTGTTTAAAAAGTCGTGAAAATATTTCTCCTGTGCTCCCAATAGTCTAAATAAAAAATATGTAAAGGCACTTAAAATATGTAAACTTCTTTACTAAACATTAAAAAAAATCTTCGACAATTTCAAAAAAAATTTCTAAGTATCGCCTTGTATTAAAATTCTTTTACTAAGATATCTTAAGAATTTTCAACAAAAAAATCTCCAAATACCGTTTCGTCTATCAGCAAAGTATTTTTAATATTCATGCAAAATATAGGTGAGAAAAAAAGAACAGTTTTTTGTTCGGTTATCCGCAAAATAAACAGTGCAAAATTAAAGTCGACCAACACATTTGCTAATCTGAACTATAAAGTTAGCTTTTAAGAAAAAAGTAGGAATCTCTTATCTTAGAGTCAACAACAAAATTCAAATATCAATATCAGATAAATTGAAACAAAAAAATTCTACAAATTTCCTGCTTTTGTCTTACTGCTATTGTGTAGTTTCGTTTAATAAATGTTATGAAATAAAAATATCTGCAAAGTTAGAGCTTTTACTTTGTTCGAAAGCTAGTACACTGAACCCTTTAAAAAATAAAATTCCAAAAGCCCCACGTTGGGCGCCATTTTGTAACGTGTGAATGAATGTTGCCCCAAGCTTGGGCGTAATTTTGTAGCGTGTGAAATTGCCCTCTTTTTGAGGCGTTATTTTGTACCGTTTGAAAAAAATGTTGCCCCTCTTAAATTTCTGCTAATGAATTGAGTGACTAATGATTTTAAAAGAACTAAAGAAATTAAAGAAACACTAGCTCAGTTTTCCTTGGTAGAGAGATATGGGTAAGAGATAATTTTTGTACGTCTTTTTGGAATTAATTTCTATATTTTTTTTTAAAAGGCTTTAGCTGTACGAAATTTTGGGCACCATTCATTTTAAAATAGAAAGGATCTAACTTCAGCTAAAAAAATGGAAAAATGCTGAAGGGTTTTATGGGTATTACTGAAAAGAATTAGTCTAGTACAACTTATCCTGAAAAGAAAAATAAATATTCAGTGAGACACTAGCTTTAATCAAAAAAGAAAATTTATTCTTGTTTTTTAAAATGAAAAGTTCTAACCTTTACAGTTTTACCTAACAAATTCTAGCCTAACTAGTAGTTGTTACATTAAAATTTTAGACTATTATAACCCCCGAAGACGAGAAATCGTGCTTTACACTTCACTTTTTAGTCTGTTTTTCATTGCAGTTAAGGCGCTACTCTCGAATAAGTCTATTGAAGGGAGTTTTGTTGACTTACTGTTTTTTATTCCTGCTGTGATCGACTACGCCCGATTTCACACTTTTTCTTAACAAACAATTAGAAAGCTCACTACGGCTTTTATTTAAGACACTGGTGCTTTTACTTAGCGTCTCTGATGAAAATTAGCCTACTTCGGCTAGATGGAAAATAGCCTCTCGGCTAGACGGTACTGCCTGACTGCGGCTAGATGGAAAACAGCCCGGCAGCGGCTTGATGGTACTGCCTGGTTGCGGCTAGATGGAAAACAGCCTCGATTTACGGTCTGCGGAGCCTTAAATAATCCTGCGACTTTTGCAAGCAATATCACGACGCTCCAATCAAAACTGCCGATCAAACATTCCACCAATCGCGGCGTAGCGAGAGGTTCGGTCAGGAACCCGCACCACCGTATATACCGAACGTCTGGGAATCCCTGTTTAATATACCGTTCGGAACAAAAATGAAAATAAGTACAATTTGAAATGAAAAAATCAGTAACATTACATGGTCTTAAAATCTAGGAAAAAATGAATGTTTACAATATATATATATATATATATATATATATATATATATATATATATATATATATATATATATATATATATATATATATATATATATATCTATAATATATATATATATATATATATATATATATATATATATATATATATATATATATATACGAGGCTGGTTTGAAAAGTCCGTGCAAAAATAAAAACTACTTATGTGTTTGGGGTAAACCTTTTTTATTTTTCGACATAGTCTCCTTTTAGGCTTATACACTTCGTCCAACGATGTTCTAGTTTGTTGATCCCTTCCGAATAATAGGATTTGTCCAAGTCTGCAAAATATCCATTAGTGTCTGCAATCACCTCCTCGTTTGAATAAAATCTTTGTCCCGCCAGCCATTTTTTCAAATTGGGGAACAAATAGTAGTCCGAGGGAGCCAAGTCTGGAGAATAGGGGGGATGTGAAACGAGTTGGAATCCTATTTCCATTAATTTTGCGACCACAACTGCTGAGGTGTGTGCTGGTGCGTTGTCGTGATGGAAAAGGACTTTCTTGTGGGCCAATCGCGGGCGTTTTTCTTGCAGCTCGGTTTTCGAACGGTCCAATAACGATGAATAATATTCACCTGTAATAGTTTTACCCTTTTCCAGATAGTCGATGAGGATTATCCCTTGCGAATCCCAAAAGACAGTCGCCATAACCTTTCCGGCCGAAGGAACGGTCTTCGCCTTTTTTGGTGCAGATTCCCCCTTGGTAACCCATTGTTTAGATTGCTATTTGGTCTCAGGAGTATAGTAATGTATCCATGTTTCATCCACAGTGACGAAACGATGCTTAAAGTCCTCCGGATTCTTCTGGAACAGCTGCAAACCATCCTTGCAACACTTCACACGATTCCGTTTTTGGTCAAGCGTGAGCAATCGCGGCACCCATCTTGCGGATAGCTTTCTCATGTCCAAATGTTTATGCAAAATGTTATGTACCCGTTCAGTCGAGATGCCCACAGCACTAGCAATCTCACGCACCTTAACTCTTCTGTCATCCATCACCATATCATGGATTTGATCAATGATTTCTGGAGTCGTAACCTCCACAGGCCGTCCAGAACGTTCAGCGTCACTTGTGCCCATATGGCCAGTCCGAAAATTTTGAAACTACTTATAAACTGTTCTAATCGAAGGTGCAGAGTCACCATATATATATATATATATATATATATATATATATATATATATATATATATATATATATATATATATATATATATGTATATATATATATATATGTATATACATATACATATATATATATATATATATATATATATATATACATATATATATATACATATTTTTTTTATGGGTCTAGCACACGTAGAACGTTCAGCGTCACTTGTGCCCATATGGCCAGTCCGAAAATTTTGAAACCACTTATAAACTGTTCTAATCGAAGGTGCAGAGTCACCATATATATATATATATATATATATATATATATATATATATATATATATATATATATATATATATATATATATATATATATGTATATATACATATATATATATATATATATATATATATATATATATATATATATATATATATATATATATATTTTTTTTTTTATGGGTCTAGCACACGTGCTGCAGGGAAGTCCCTAAAGCGCTACAGGAGCGACACGTGTGCGGAAAAAGCAATTCACTTTGTTCTTGAATCTCTGTAAATTGTACTCAGTGGGAAACACAGTCCTGGGCAAATTATTCCAAAGGAATGATGTTTCCCATATAAAAGACTGCTTGAAAAGCATTGTACGAGGAGTAACAAGCTGAACCTCATACGGATATGAAGTATTAGCGCAACGTGTACTTCTAACATGCACCGCTCTGGGATGAATTAAGCCGGCCAAATCCTTCGAACACTTTCCATGAAAATACTTGTAGAATAGGCTACTTAAGTCGCCAACCGTTCTTCGATGTTCCAGTGAATCAAGGCCGCCGGTCAGTTCCGGGTCTCCGTTTAGACGAACAGCTATTCTCTAAATAGAATCCAACAAATGCAGTGTATGTTTGGGAGCGGAGCCCCAAACATGGGAGCAGTATTCCATAGTTAGTCGAATTTGAGAGAATTAACGGTTGTTGTGGAGTGTAAAGTTTTCTGGTTCAAAATAATATTCCCAACTTTTGAGAAGCTCTTCTTGCTATGTCTGCAACATGTTCATGCCAGGACATATTTGCTCCCAAATTAACACCCAACAAATTGAGTGACGATGTTAGAGAAATGGAGTGCCCCGACATAAATATATCAGGTTCAGCAACGTTAACTTTTTTAGAAAAAACTGCCGCCTGGGTTTTGTAGCGTTAAATTCCACTTGGTTACTGTCACCCCAAGATAGAATTTCTTCCAGGTCTTTGTTAAGTTGAATGACTTCCTGCTCTGTGCGGATATTCGTCTGAGTAGCCGATGTACAAGCGTTCAAAGTGAATGAAGAGATAAGCGTACTGTCATCTGCAAAGCTGTAGATTGGATTCTCGATCTTTTCCAGCAGATCGTTAATGTAAATGAGAAAGATAGTAGGAGATAGTATGGAACCTCGGGACACACCGGCGTTGATAGTGAAGGTGTTAGAAAGAAATCCGTCGGCTGCCACTCATAAAGAACGCTCTCTGACGAAACATGAGAGCCACAAACAGAACTTTTCAGACACACCATAAGAGCCTACATTAGCCAACAGTCTATCGTGCCAAACACGGTCGAATGCCTTGGATATGTCAAGAGCAACCGCTCGAGATTCTCCAAAGTTTTCAAATGCGTTGTTCTAAACGTGTGTTACATAAGTCAGAAGATCTCCTGTTGATCTACTTTTACGAAAGCCATATTGGTGTTCGCTAATAATGTTGAATACTTCAAGATATTTTAGAAGATGCTGATTGATAACCTTTTCCATGACTTTCGATATTATTGAAAGCAGTGCGATTAGTCGGTAGTTATTTGGCAAGGTCTTCTTGCCTTTTAGGTATCGGCTGAACTGTGGCACATTTCCAGCATATATATATATATATATATATATATATATATATATATATATATATATATACATATATACATATATATATATATATATATATATATATATATATATATATATATATATATATATATATATATATATATATATATATATATATATATATATATATATATATATATATTATATATATATATATATATATATATATATATATATATATACCTATACATATATACATATATATATATATATATATATATATATATATATATATATATATATATATTGTAACGTGTGAATGAATGTTGCCCCAAGCTTGGGCGTAATTTTGTAGCGTGTGAAATTGCCCTCTTTTTGAGGCGTTATTTTGTACCGTTTGAAAAAATGTTGCCCCTCTTAAATTTCTGCTAATGAATTGAGTGACTAATGATTTTAAAAGAACTAAAGAAATTAAAGAAACACTAGCTCAGTTTTCCTTGGTAGAGAGATATGGGTAAGAGATAATTTTTGTACGTCTTTTTGGAATTAATTTCTATATTTTTTTTTAAAAGGCTTTAGCTGTACGAAATTTTGGGCACCATTCATTTTAAAATAGAAAGGATCTAACTTCAGCTAAAAAAATGGAAAAATGCTGAAGGGTTTTATGGGTATTACTGAAAAGAATTAGTCTAGTACAACTTATCCTGAAAAGAAAAATAAATATTCAGTGAGACACTAGCTTTAATCAAAAAAGAAAATTTATTCTTGTTTTTTAAAATGAAAAGTTCTAACCTTTACAGTTTTACCTAACAAATTCTAGCCTAACTAGTAGTTGTTACATTAAAATTTTAGACTATTATAACCCCCGAAGACGAGAAATCGTGCTTTACACTTCACTTTTTAGTCTGTTTTTCATTGCAGTTAAGGCGCTACTCTCGAATAAGTCTATTGAAGGGAGTTTTGTTGACTTACTGTTTTTTATTCCTGCTGTGATCGACTACGCCCGATTTCACACTTTTTCTTAACAAACACTTAGAAAGCTCACTACGGCTTTTATTTAAGACACTGGTGCTTTTACTTAGCGGCTCTGATGAAAATTAGCCTACTTCGGCTAGATGGAAAATAGCCTCTCGGCTAGACGGTACTGCCTGACTGCGGCTAGATGGAAAACAGCCCGGCAGCGGCTTGATGGTACTGCCTGGTTGCGGCTAGATGGAAAACAGCCTCGATTTACGGTCTGCGGAGCCTTAAATAATCCTGCGACTTTTGCCAGCAATATCACGACGCTCCAATCAAAACTGCCGATCAAACATTCCACCAATCGCGGCGTAGCGAGAGGTTCGGTCAGGAACCCGCACCACCGTATATACCGAACGTCTGGGAATCCCTGTTTAATATACCGTTCGGAACAAAAATGAAAATAAGTACAATTTGAAATGGAAAAATCAGTAACATTACATGGTCTTAAAATCTAGGAAAAAATGAATGTTACATTTACCCCCTTCCAAAAAGAAATAGACTACACTAGTCTATTAAACTTAGGCTACTTATGAAAAGGTACAAAGTGGTACACTATCACTTAATACTAAGGTCAGAACTTAAAACAAAATTACAAACTTCGGACCTTACTACTAGACTTAATTCAATTAAGCACTAATATTAAGTACAATGAAAACCAAATGAAAATCTTTGCATGATCACAAGAATCTTATAACTAGACTTAACTTAATTAAACACTAAGGTTAAGTACATCAAAAAGCAAATAAAAATTCTTGCATGAACATAAGAAATACCTGTTCAAAGTAACAATCGCGGTCTTCTTATATAAAAGAATCAGCTCTGTTATTGTTACCAAAACAAAAAAATAATTTAACTTTGTCTAGACTCTTGTCTAAATCAAAAAAAATGAACTGAAATAAAATATGAACACCCCCCTTAAAATCTTTTAAGGATTGTCTGAAAATTTTCTATTTCAGCAAAAGAAATTTATAAAAATTCTTAAATAGAGAAAAAAATAAAAAAATGATTCTAGTGCAAACACTTACACTAAAAAGGAAAAGTCTTGTCGGACCATTTAGCACAAGGCCAAAAAAAAATTATCTGGATAAATATCCAGACAAACGCTCGGGAAAAATCGCCATCAAGCTCTAGCTCATCGCTAAGAGAACATTCCAAATCTAGTATCACTACTAGTCGCACTCAGAGAATAATCGCACTCTATAACGCAATGTCGACGTCCTAAGACATCTAGACATGCTAAAATCGCTAGGGAAAACTCTACATCGCGCAATGTCGACGTCCTGAGACATCCAGACATGCAAAAATCGCCAGGGAAAACGCTCTGGTTGATCGCCAGAAAAACACGTCAGCTCATCGCCAACAAAACACTCTGGTATATCGCCAAAAAAAACCTCGGCTCCTCGCCAAGAAAACATTCTGGTACATCGCCAGAAAAAAACCTCGGCTCCTCGCCAAGAAAACACTCTGTAAATAGTCCTCGACTACACAAAGTCTGCGTTCTTAAAAGAACAACCTTGCCATTAACATAGTGAGCAGCTATAAAAGCTAACAATACCACTATAGGCACAGTGAATAGCTATAAAAGCTAAAATTCACCCTAAACACAGTGAATAGCTATAAAAGCTAAAATTCACCAAACTGAATGATCCTGCTTCAAAAAGCAATGTTCACAAAGAACGGAATGATTAGTCTGCGCACAACTAACATTCAAGGAAACATTCCCAATATAACTATATGAGACAGCAAGTCTCGAAATAGGACCTCCCTAAAGTCATAATCCTATATATGGGAGTCCATAAACAAAACGACTCAAAATCTCGCATTTTGAGCACATGCCCTCAGGCAACCAACATACACTGAAATATATACAGAAATATATACAGAAATATATACAGACATATATACAGGAGTTCAAATCCCAAACTCTTGGTTATGATAACTCCATACTGAGCTTGGTGAAAGCTCTTAGCAAAAGCTAATCAAATCTTCGGCACATCGCACCAAAGTGACAAATCTGACTAGAAACATGAGCCAAAAAAAACGCCCTCCGTCATTCTTCAGGGTGGCTACTCTGAGATAAAAAAACTTAACCAGCATTGCGCCTCTTCAAGTTGCATGAAGAACCCTCGTGTACTGGTCTCGCCCTAGAACAACAACGAAAAACATTCAATCCATCCCACATAACAGGAGACAAACACCTCACCACGATATACTGAATGGTGGAGACAATTAAATACAGAATTGGTGACCCTGGAGTCCACCAACAAAAGGGAGTAGATTATAGCATCCACTAAACTAAAACGGTGTCTACCACACCACCATAAGTCAAAAAAATTAATCATTAGGGTGTTCCGAAACACACTACTGCCAACAGCCTGTCACCACTAATAGGCTAATTGGAGCTGAGGTCGACTACAGTAGTTAGGCTCTCCTTTGGTTCAAAATAGAAACAGCCATTGGGTAACAAAACCCCTAAAGGTCCCAAAGGTTAAACGTTCACCCCCCATAGACTACCCTTCCAATCAGTCTGTTCCTCAGGAAGACTAACTCCCTGCCAAACGTCGTAACGGCATCTGTTAGCACCCGGTGCATCACAGCCTGTAAAAACAGATAACTCATGGGATACAACCTAAAAGGTTTACAAGGTTGACTTAACCAAGCTTCTAACGAAATTTTAAAAAACGAAAATGAGCTTAAAAAGCTACATGAAGCAAAAATTTCTCAAATTTTTTGGTGGCGACGCAACAAAACTTTTGAAGACGACAAGAGCTTTTCCAGCTTAATCAGAAACAAGAAGAAAACATCGTCGACAGCTAAAATATTCGATCATGGTGTTAATCGTCTTCCTAGACAATAGCCTCTAGAAGAAACTGCTACAGGTATCAGGCATAACCGTTTTCTGTCAGCCCAAACTTCTAGATTATCTGGTGAAAATCTAAAAATTCGGTTAGGAATCTTCCTTCACTGCGCTTAGCCTCTCTTGACAAGGTTCTCATCTCGGTATCAGATTTTGATCATTTCTTTGTGAAACTACTGTCTTACTCTGCTCTCATCTCTTGGAAATGATCAGCCTTTAGTTCTCCTGCAGAACTTCAATTTTCTATCAATCTGATAGTAGACCGAGAAAACTCAACATACGCCTATGAGTCCATGCAAAAAAATTTTAAAAAAATTAATGACTCAAAGGTAACGTTTAAACGGCTCTGAAAAAAAATAGAAAATACCCTCAGTTTGTCAATTCAGAAGAAGATCTAAATCAAAATAATCCAAGTCTTAGACTTACTGGATAAACCAAAATCAATTTACTCTTAATTGCACCCAAAATATACCATTAAGGTAATAAAAATACACCCACTCGGGTAACAAACTTTGAAATTGCTCATAAAAATTTTGACTCTACATCACACTACACGAGCTACATCTTGCGCTTGTCCTAACTCAAGATCACCTTGGATTGCCTCTAATCAAAATTTCGCTTCCAAGTGTCAAGAACTGGATATTATTTGGGGTCATAAGCAAATCAAATCCCGCGACCACCGACATACCAGTCTTATGATATATCCTGAGTGTGACTCTTTCGCAGGCTCGCAACAGCTGAGTCGATGCTAAACATCAACTCAATCAACCTAAGTTTGGATATGATCAGTACCCAAAACCTTAGCAAAAACTATAAAAGTAAGCTATCCTCAGCTCAACTTTTATAACAGTAAAAAAAACGAGGTCGTCACCTCTACAGAGCAACATCAAAAAATAAAGTAAAGCAATTAAGATAATGTAAATATAAATTATTCTTCTTCTGACAAACTTTTATTAGGGTTAGGTCCATTGAATGGTTTTAAGTCTTTAATATGCCATCGTCCTATCTAAATTAACTAAACCATAAACTAAATCTGAAATCTTTTCTCTAATCACGCAATGCACATATTTAGGTACCAACTTAGATGTGAATTTATCTGCTGCACTGGAAAGAATTTTATTTTTCGCCAAACGTGATCACCTATATTAAAGGCAAAATCCCTTTTCCTAAGGTTGTAAGATTTACTGTTCCGTTCATAAGCCTTATGTATCCTACTACGCACGTCGGTGAAAATATCTTTTAAACTCTTTAAATTTTCGGCGTACGCACCCCTGTTACTCGGAATTATTTCACTGTCAACCTTGACATCCAAGTCTAAATTTTTATAATACGATCCAGATAGAGGTATATGTCTGCCGTAAACTAAGAAAGACGGTGTAAACCCGGTTACTTCGTGTTTGAATCTTTGAAATTCCTTTATCCCGAATTATCACGTGAATCAACGAATATTATTTTGAACGAAATTATATTGTAGAGGGCACACGGGATTGAAACGTATGTTAAAACTATATGTCTCACTTAAGCTCTTAAGACACTCAGAAGTAAACTGAGTACCGTTATCGCATATCGAAAGCGATGAAAGTCCGTGGATTAGAAAAATATCGTTTTCTAAAATTTTCAAAAAGCATTCGGCTTTAGAGCTTTTCAAAGGAAATAACACGGTATACTTTGTTAACCAGCAAGAAATTACGAAAAGTCATTTATTTCCCTTTTTTGAACGTGGAAATGGGCCTACTAGATCAGCTGCTATGACTTGAAAAGGGTAATTAACCGTTTTCTCTTTTCCCATCAGTCCCATAGGTAGTGCATTTGGAGATTTCTGCGCTCCACATACTTCACAAGTCCTCACAAACTTTACGATGTCAAAACGCATTTTTGGCCAAATTAAATTAAATGTATGTTGTCTCAGCCTAATCGCCCAACGCGCTAGTTTGCCACTAGGGTTTTTAATAGAGTTAAGCCACAATAAACTATAATGATCTGTTATGACCGTGAAAGGAACACCTTCGATGTAAGGTCGAAATTTTTCGATGTTAAAGAGTACGGCTAAACATTCTTTTTCAACAACCGAATAGTTACGTTCAGCCTTTGATAAAGTTCTACTGGCATACGCTATCACTCTTTCCTCACCATTGATTTTCTGTGTTAGGACGCCCCCTAAACCGGTATTAGAAGCATCACTAGAAATATAAAACTGTTGGGAAAAGTCTGGTTGGGATAAAATGGGAGCTGAAACCAATAGCTCCTTAATCTTTATAAAAGATTCTTCGGCTGCCTTTGTCCAATCTATTGATTGTCCTTTTTTTCGTCCTTTCAAAAGATCATTAATAGGCGACAACGAGGTAGAAAAATTCTCGATAAAACGTCTGTACCATGAACACATTCCTACGCAGCGCTTAACTTCTGTAGTATTAGTAGGTCTCGCATAATTAACCATGCTTGCTACTTTATCCGGATCGGTACGCAAGGAATTTGAGCCTACAATATAGCCTAAAAACTTTAGAGAAGTTTTAAAAAAATCACATTTGCTCAAATTTATCGTCAGTCCGGCCTCTTTCAATTTATTTTTTACTTCTTTAAGTAAGCGAATATGCGATTCGAAGTCTTCCGATGTTACTAAAATATCATCGAGATAGGTAAAAATATGTGGCTCATATTTCGGACCAAATATAGCGTCTACTAACCGTTGCTGAGTTTGAGCAGCGTTCATTAGACCAAACGGCACAGTGACGAACTGAAATAGACCTCGGCCTACTACTGCAAAAGCGGTCTTTTCCTTAGAGGATTTGTCCAAAGGAATTTGCCAGAATGCTTTTCTAAGATCTATCGAGGATACATACTTAGCATTCCTGAGTGATGTCAAAATTCTATCGATGTTCGGTAATGGATAGTTATCAAATTTGCTGACCTCGTTGAGCTTTCTTCCGTCATAGCTTAGACGATGTCACTCCGAGTGTCAACATTTCGTCTAACCCCTTATTTAATACCTTTGACATATACGGAGACATGGCGAAGGGCCTTGTCTTTACCGGCCTGGCTTCAGCCGTATCTATAGACATGGTGATTTTATTCGTTCGGCCTAACCTATCTTTACTACTTATTTCTTTGAAAGAGCTTATTACTTTTCCTGCCTTTAAGCGTTCCGTCCGCGAGAGATCATCTAGGGTACATAGACGCGAGAAAAGGTTTTCTAATGAACTTTCTGAATAACAATCTTTAAAACTTGTATGAGAATTGACTTCTAGGGACTGTGGATACCACGAATTATCTTTAAAATTTACAAAAATTCCGAATTTTTGTGCAAAATCACATCCTAAAACCAAAGTATGTGATAGAGAAGGTACTACTAGAGCAGAGATTACTAAACAATGACCATTGCAGACTAGCGGCAACTCAACCGTACCTAAAACTTTTAGACGGCTGCCATCTGCAGTGGTAACACTTCTATTTTTGACGTGGCATATTTTTATACTTAAACGACTTAAAATTTTAATACCATTCTGACCTATAACGGAGGCATTTGCACCAGAGTCAAATAAAGCCGAGAAATGGGCACCTAATAGATTTATCTTGATATGCGGTCTGTTATCTAAGTATTTATGCACGAATAGAGGAGACATGTGACCATTTGGAGAAGCAGGAGTTTTAACTTGAGAAGGAGAATTTTTATTAGACTTTAAAAAATCAGAAACTTTTTGTAACTATTTAGTCCAATCTGATTTATTGGAGTATTTCTTTACTTAAGATCCTCGTTAGAATCTTTCTTTTATCCGCGACCGGACGTTCTGAGAAAGTACGACGGATTTTCAGTTCATAGTCTAATTCATTTTCCAGTAAGTGATTGACTTTAAAATTGAAGGCTTCCATGATAAATGAATAAAATTTAGAAGAACTGTTTAAAAAGTCGTGAAAATATTTCTCCTGTGCTCCCAATAGTCTAAATAAAAAATATGTAAAGGCACTTAAAATATGTAAACTTCTTTACTAAACATTAAAAAAAATCTTCGACAATTTCAAAAAAAATTTCTAAGTATCGCCTTGTATTAAAATTCTTTTACTAAGATATCTTAAGAATTTTCAACAAAAAAATCTCCAAATACCGTTTCGTCTATCAGCAAAGTATTTTTAATATTCATGCAAAATATAGGTGAGAAAAAAAGAACAGTTTTTTGTTCGGTTATCCGCAAAATAAACAGTGCAAAATTAAAGTCGACCAACACATTTGCTAATCTGAACTATAAAGTTAGCTTTTAAGAAAAAAGTAGGAATCTCTTATCTTAGAGTCAACAACAAAATTCAAATATCTATATCAGATAAATTGAAACAAAAAAATTCTACAAATTTCCTGCTTTTGTCTTACTGCTATTGTGTAGTTTCGTTTAATAAATGTTATGAAATAAAAATATCTGCAAAGTTAGAGCTTTTACTTTGTTCGAAAGCTAGTACACTGAACCCTTTAAAAAATAAAATTCCAAAAGCCCCACGTTGGGCGCCATTTTGTAACGTGTGAATGAATGTTGCCCCAAGCTTGGGCGTAATTTTGTAGCGTGTGAAATTGCCCTCTTTTTGAGGCGTTATTTTGTACCGTTTGAAAAAATGTTGCCCCTCTTAAATTTCTGCTAATGAATTGAGTGACTAATGATTTTAAAAGAACTAAAGAAATTAAAGAAACACTAGCTCAGTTTTCCTTGGTAGAGAGATATGGGTAAGAGATAATTTTTGTACGTCTTTTTGGAATTAATTTCTATATTTTTTTTTAAAAGGCTTTAGCTGTACGAAATTTTGGGCACCATCCATTTTAAAATAGAAAGGATCTAACTTCAGCTAAAAAAATGGAAAAATGCTGAAGGGTTTTATGGGTATTACTGAAAAGAATTAGTCTAGTACAACTTATCCTGAAAAGAAAAATAAATATTCAGTGAGACACTAGCTTTAATCAAAAAAGAAAATTTATTCTTGTTTTTTAAAATGAAAAGTTCTAACCTTTACAGTTTTACCTAACAAATTCTAGCCTAACTAGTAGTTGTTACATTAAAATTTTAGACTATTATAACCCCCGAAGACGAGAAATCGTGCTTTACACTTCACTTTTTAGTCTGTTTTTCATTGCAGTTAAGGCGCTACTCTCGAATAAGTCTATTGAAGGGAGTTTTGTTGACTTACTGTTTTTTATTCCTGCTGTGATCGACTACGCCCGATTTCACACTTTTTCTTAACAAACACTTAGAAAGCTCACTACGGCTTTTATTTAAGACACTGGTGCTTTTACTTAGCGTCTCTGATGAAAATTAGCCTACTTCGGCTAGATGGAAAATAGCCTCTCGGCTAGACGGTACTGCCTGACTGCGGCTAGATGGAAAACAGCCCGGCAGCGGCTTGATGGTACTGCCTGGTTGCGGCTAGATGGAAAACAGCCTCGATTTACGGTCTGCGGAGCCTTAAATAATCCTGCGACTTTTGCCAGCAATATCACGACGCTCCAATCAAAACTGCCGATCAAACATTCCACCAATCGCGGCGTAGCGAGAGGTTCGGTCAGGAACCCGCACCACCGTATATACCGAACGTCTGGGAATCCCTGTTTAATATACCGTTCGGAACAAAAATGAAAATAAGTACAATTTGAAATGGAAAAATCAGTAACATTACATGGTCTTAAAATCTAGGAAAAAATGAATGTTACAATATATATATATATATACATAGATACATATATATATATATATATATATATATATATATATATATATATATATATATATATATATATATATATATATATATATATATATATATATATATATATATATATATATATATATATATATATATATACGAGGCTGGTTTGAAAAGTCCGTGCAAAAATAAAAACTACTTATGTGTTTGGGGTAAACCTTTTTTATTTTTCGACATAGTCTCCTTTTAGGCTTATACACTTCGTCCAACGATGTTCTAGTTTGTTGATCCCTTCCGAATAATAGGATTTGTCCAAGTCTGCAAAATATCCATTAGTGTCTGCAATCACCTCCTCGTTTGAATAAAATCTTTGTCCCGCCAGCCATTTTTTCAAATTGGGGAACAAATAGTAGTCCGAGGGAGCCAAGTCTGGAGAATAGGGGGGATGTGAAACGAGTTGGAATCCTATTTCCATTAATTTTGCGACCACAACTGCTGAGGTGTGTGCTGGTGCGTTGTCGTGATGGAAAAGGACTTTCTTGTGGGCCAATCGCGGGCGTTTTTCTTGCAGCTCGGTTTTCGAACGGTCCAATAACGATGAATAATATTCACCTGTAATAGTTTTACCCTTTTCCAGATAGTCGATGAGGATTATCCCTTGCGAATCCCAAAAGACAGTCGCCATAACCTTTCCGGCCGAAGGAACGGTCTTCGCCTTTTTTGGTGCAGATTCCCCCTTGGTAACCCATTGTTTAGATTGTTATTTGGTCTCAGGAGTATAGTAATGTATCCATGTTTCAGCCACAGTGACGAAACGATGCTTAAAGTCCTCCGGATTCTTCTGGAACAGCTGCAAACCATCCTTGCAACACTTCACACGATTCCGTTTTTGGTCAAGCGTGAGCAATCGCGGCACCCATCTTGCGGATAGCTTTCTCATGTCCAAATGTTTATGCAAAATGTTATGTACCCGTTCAGTCGAGATGCCCACAGCACTAGCAATCTCACGCACCTTAACTCTTCTGTCATCCATCACCATATCATGGATTTGATCAATGATTTCTGGAGTCGTAACCTCCACAGGCCGTCCAGAACGTTCAGCGTCACTTGTGCCCATATGGCCAGTCCGAAAATTTTGAAACTACTTATAAACTGTTCTAATCGAAGGTGCAGAGTCACCATATATATATATATATATATATATATATATATATATATATATATATATATATATATATATATATATATATATGTATATACATATACATATATATATATATATATATATATATATATATATATATATATATACATATATATATACATATTTTTTTTATGGGTCTAGCACACGTAGAACGTTCAGCGTCACTTGTGCCCATATGGCCAGTCCGAAAATTTTGAAACCACTTATAAACTGTTCTAATCGAAGGTGCAGAGTCACCATATATTATATATATATATATATATATATATATATATATATATATATATATATATATATATATATATGTATATACAGATACATATATATATATATATATATATATATATATATATATATATATATATATATATATATATATATATTTTTTTATGGGTCTAGCACACGTGCTGCAGGGAAGTCCCTAAAGCGCTACAGGAGCGACACGTGTGCGGAAAAAGCAATTCACTTTGTTCTTGAATCTCTGTAAATTGTACTCAGTGGGAAACACAGTCCTGGGCAAATTATTCCAAAGGAATGATGTTTCCCATATAAAAGACTGCTTGAAAAGCATTGTACGAGGAGTAACAAGCTGAACCTCATACGGATATGAAGTATTAGCGCAACGTGTACTTCTAACATGCACCGCTCTGGGATGAATTAAGCCGGCCAAATCCTTCGAACACTTTCCATGAAAATACTTGTAGAATAGGCTTAAGTCGCCAACCGTTCTTCGATGTTCCAGTGAATCAAGGCCGCCGGTCAGTTCCGGGTCTCCGTTTAGACGAACAGCTATTCTCTAAATAGAATCCAACAAATGCAGTGTATGTTTGGGAGCGGAGCCCCAAACATGGGAGCAGTATTCCATAGTTAGTCGAATTTGAGAGAATTAACGGTTGTTGTGGAGTGTAAAGTTTTCTGGTTCAAAATAATATTCCCAACTTTTGAGAAGCTCTTCTTGCTATGTCTGCAACATGTTCATGCCAGGACATATTTGCTCCCAAATTAACACCCAACAAATTGAGTGACGATGTTAGAGAAATGGAGTGCCCCGACATAAATATATCAGGTTCAGCAACGTTAACTTTTTTAGAAAAAACTGCCGCCTGGGTTTTGTAGCGTTAAATTCCACTTGGTTACTGTCACCCCAAGATAGAATTTCTTCCAGGTCTTTGTTAAGTTGAATGACTTCCTGCTCTGTGCGGATATTCGTCTGAGTAGCCGATGTACAAGCGTTCAAAGTGAATGAAGAGATAAGCGTACTGTCATCTGCAAAGCTGTAGATTGGATTCTCGATCTTTTCCAGCAGATCGTTAATGTAAATGAGAAAGATAGTAGGAGATAGTATGGAACCTCGGGACACACCGGCGTTGATAGTGAAGGTGTTAGAAAGAAATCCGTCGGCTGCCACTCATAAAGAACGCTCTCTGACGAAACATGAGAGCCACAAACAGAACTTTTCAGACATACCATAAGAGCCTAGCTTAGCCAACAGTCTATCGTGCCAAACACGGTCGAATGCCTTGGATATGTCAAGAGCAACCGCTCGAGATTCTCCAAAGTTTTCAAATGCGTTGTTCTAAACGTGTGTTACATAAGTCAGAAGATCTCCTGTTGATCTATTTTTACGAAAGCCATATTGGTGTTCGCTAATAATGTTGAATCCTTCAAGATATTTTAGAAGATGCTGATTGATAGCCTTTTCCATGACTTTCGATATTATTGAAAGCAGTGCGATTAGTCGGTAGTTATTTGGCAAGGTCTTCTTGCCTTTTAGGTATCGGCTGAACTGTGGCACATTTCCAGCATATATATATATATATATATATATATATATATATATATATATATATATATATATATATATATACGAGGCTGGTTTGAAAAGTCCGTGCAAAAATAAAAACTACTTATGTGTTTGGGGTAAACCTTTTTTTATTTTTCGATATAGTCTCCTTTTAGGCTTATACACTTCGTCCAACGATGTTCTAGTTTGTTGATCCCTTCCGAATAATAGGATTTGTCCAAGTCTGCAAAATATCCATTAGTGTCTGCAATCACCCCCTCGTTTGAATAAAATCTTTGTCCCGCCAGCCATTTCTTCAAATTGGGGAACAAATAGTAGTCCGAGGGAGCCAAGTCTGGAGAATAGGGGGGATGTGAAACGAGTTGGAATCCTATTTCCATTAATTTTGCGACCACAACTGCTGAGGTGTGTGCTGGTGCGTTGTCGTGATGGAAAAGGACTTTCTTGTGGGCCAATCGCGGGCGTTTTTCTTGCAGCTCGGTTTTCAAACGGTCCAATAACGATGAATAATATTCACCTGTAATAGTTTTACCCTTTTCCAGATAGTCGATGAGGATTATCCCTTGCGAATCCCAAAAGACAGTCGCCATAACCTTTCCGGCCGAAGGAACGGTCTTCGCCTTTTTTTGGTGCAGATTCCCCCTTGGTAACCCATTGTTTAGATTGTTGTTTGGTCTCAGGAGTATAGTAATGTATCCATGTTTCATCCACAGTGACGAAACGATGCTTAAAGTCCTCCGGATTCTTCTGAAACAGCTGCAAACCATCCTTGCAACACTTCACACGATTCCGTTTTTGGTCAAGCGTG
>JAHKBH010003146.1:0-21018 GCA_019049505.1 Pachyrhynchus sulphureomaculatus
ATAATATATATTATAAAATAACATTAAAATTGCAGGTTTTCAATCCGTTCGTCTAACATTGGATTTGCACGAAGTTTCGTCAAAATTTTATTTCGCCATTTTTTAAGTTTGCTGCCGCTCGAAGCTACCAGTTGCTAACAGTAAGCTCGAGCGGCGCAGCAGCAAGATCAAAGTACGAATAGCAGCAGCCAGCCCTTGAAAATGCCAATGAGATTTTTGGCGAAACGTTGTGCAAAATTCTTTGTTAGATGAACGGATTGAAACCCGGTTTTTTAATATATTATTTTCCACCCATCCGAAAAACCTTATTGTAACATTTATTGATATATATATATATATCTATATATATTATATATATATATATTATATATATATATATATATATATATATATATATAAATTTAAAGATTGATTGAGTTTCGCCGGGATTTTCAGCCAGTTTATAAAGTATTTCCAGGGCATTCACAAAAATTTAAAATACTCTTTTTACTTAGGTGAAAAGTTTTTTCGGTTTTATTCAATCCTTCTTCAATCACTATACAAAGGGGAACGGTGTGTGGTCGTTAATAAAAAAGGCTTTAAAAAAGAAAAAAATATTAAAAAACTTGCTGTAAGTGAGGTTACAAACCTAATACTAGGCTCGTCCAACATTCTTCCTTTTTCAAAAAAAACTCTTTTCTCTCCTCTTTCACCACACAGTGTAAATGTAAACCTTAAAAAACATTTACAACATAAACCAGTTATTAGTTAAATATTCAAAATGTGTTAAAAAAAAAAAAAAAAAAAAAAAAAAATAAAAAAAAAATAAAAAAAAAACACCATAATCCATGTATGTATATTCTCAAGACGCACAGAGAGCGGTACAGCACTGCCAGTCGTGGTAAATATGCACTTTCTTTTTTGGAGATGTTAGATTTAGGAATTTCTCTCTAGAAGAGGATAGAGGATATACGGTTTATTTTAAAAGAATTATAATTTATGTTTGTATAATTGGATCTTTATCTTCTTTTTATTCTCGAAAACATATATAAGAAGAATGAAATAAATTACACACCAGTGAAAAGAGAAGAAAAAGAAAAAAAAAAAGTAAAAAAACGAAGAAGAAAAGGGGGAAATATATTTTATGCTAAGTTTGAGCTAGCTGAGGGCATTCTCACTTCCTCCTATTGCTTAATTTGAACTAGGTTAGAGTAAATTACGTTTAAACTTTGTGAATATCGGATCTTTTGTTCTTGCAGTTTTTTTGGTTACTGATGTACAACCATTTCAAGCAAAATTTCTTTTGAAGTACGTTTTTTTCAAAATCTATTATTTTTACGTTTTTAAAATCAGGCAAGTGGCCGGTTGTATTGTGTGTGAGACAGGGCACAAGCATTTGGTCTCAGTCTGATGTACCTTTTATGTGATCTAGCTGCAACCCTGCGAAACTCACAATCTGTATTTAAATACACAGCCGTGAAGTTTGATAATCATATTTTATATATATATATATATATATATCTATATATTTTATATGTATATATATGTTTATCTATTATATATATATATATACTATATTTATATATTTATCATAATATATATATATCGTATCGATCTGTGAGAAAATTTTTATCTCTTTCAATCGCTCAGCATTTTGAGAAAGTAAAGATTACAATTATATTTAAATTGCTTGCGATCTAATCATCAGGTGAAGAATTGTGGACCCTCGAGATGTTGAAAATGCCAGGTGAAGCATAATACCTTGGTTCATTTAGAAAATAATCAGCAAGTTGATGTAGAAAGTGAATATAGTAGAAGACAAAACAACTGGTTTAGATAATCGACCTATAAGGACTGACAAGGAACAATTTATTTTAGCTGTGTCATATAGTAAAGTGAATGCGCCAAATTAGATTAGTCTTATCCACCGCGGTTATAGAAATAAAGAATGTTAACACTGAACTTATGCAGTGTAGAGCGTTGTTCAACAATGGATCACAGGTCAATTTAGTAACTAAAAATTTAATTTCATTAATTAGGCATATTCTTCTTCTTTTTTAAAGTGCCTATTCGGTTCGATTGTTGGCAATCATTCTGGCTGTTATTACTTTATCTACTGCAGTTCTGAAAAGACCTGTAGTATTTGTTGAGAATCAATTTCGTAGATTATTTAGCAAGGAGATACGTCTGCGTCCTGGTCCCCTTTTTCCAAATACTTTTGCTGTAGTAATCCATATCTGTGGGGTTTTCTCATTATGTGACCTAAATTCTCCAGTTTTTCTACTTTAACAATTTCCATAATTTCCAGGTTTCTTGTTCATGCGACGTAAGACATCCTCTTTGGTAATATGGACAGTATAAGAAATTTTCAAAATTCTGCGATATAGTCATAATTCAAATGCCTCAAGTTTCTTAGAAATGGCTTCAGTCGGCATCAAGATTCCGCACCATAAAGGACACTAAACACATAACATCTTAGGAGTCTCATTTTTCGTGCTTAATTTTATTGATGAGCTTTTGAAAAGTGATGTCATTTTAAAGAACATTGCTTTAGCTTTTTCGATACGGCAATGAATTTGCCTGCGAAATAATCCCATTGTTCGTTTATCATGGTACCTGGATATGAAAATTGTGGAGTTTTTTTGTATTTATTGATTGTTAACCATCAACGAGGTAGCAAGAACCGGCAGCTTGCTGATTACCATGTACTTTGTTTGCTGATATTAAGTTCGAAGCCATAGTGATTACTGACTTCCTTTATTTTTGTCATAAGATGTTGTAGGCTCTTTAAGTTATCAGCCATAACCGCCGTATCGTCAGCATAACGAATATTATTTATTCGCTTCCATTAAGAGAAGAAGGAGATTTACTCAGAGTTTATATTACACAATAGTGGAGAGAAAACACAACCCTTACGTACTCCACGCTCAATCGTTATTGGTTCGGAGCGCTGTCCTTCTGTTTTAATTAATGCCATCTGATTTCAATATAGGTTGCCATTAATCCCGTAGATCCTTATCATCTAGCCGAAGGTCTTTCAGAATTTCGATCATTTTATGATGATGTTGGCAAAGGCCTTTTGGTAGTCGATTAGGTACAAATATACGTCACAATTGACGTCTCTACATCACTGAATCAAAACCTGCATATAAGACAGGGCTTCTCTAGTTCCCATGGCATCACGAAAAACCGAACTGTGTAGCTGACATGTTTTCTTTACACAACTTGCATTCAGTTAAATTAATTAATTAAATTATTTAGATTAATTAAATTAATTAAATTAAAATATTAGTTGGAACGGATTATACAGCCAGACATGACTTAGCTGCAAAAGTAGTTCACCAAGCACTAGCTACAACATACAAATTCATAGAAGACACAGATCCCTACTACAAATACACACCAACATCCATACTTGAAAATAAAGATTATAAGCTCTACTGGTACATCAGTATCCATATAGATAAAATAGTCTTCGACAATAGACCCGGTATTACTTTTTTCAGTGCAAAAAAGGGAAAGTAACCTAGCTAATTGACATAGCTGTCCCCAACGATACAAACATCCAAACGAAATACACAGAACAAATCTCCAAATACACAGACTTTGCAACAGAAATAAAAAGGCTATGGAAACAAGAAAAAGTTATTATTGTCCCCCTCATATCAGCCACAGGCCTTTACACCAATAACATTCACACCACCGTGGTGGCAGTGGTATAGTACCTTGCTATCTGTGCAGATGGTCGGTATACTTCATTTATTAAATTATTTAAGTATATTTGGCGTGGCCACCTATATAGGTAGTAGTTGTTCGCATAAATGCAATAACACGCCCGAGGCAGCACTACTGCGTTGTCTAAAAGGTGCTGTGTGAAATACAGAAATGTATGTTTTCGGCACTTGGACAACCTTGACGGGTATTACGACATCCTCGCCAGTAGTATATAACAAACGCGCTTCTGGATCACCTCGATGGCATCTTTTCCTTTCAGCAGTTACCACTAGCCGAAGACTTTGACCTTCATTTGCCCTTGAAAGAAGATTCCTGAAAATCTACAAGAAGTGCTGAAATTTCCTGAAACGTACAAGAAGTGATCGACAATGACGTCACAAGTCCAGTGGTTGTTGAAACAGTGCCATTTTGGCACTGAATGACCTTGAAGAGTAAATTTGACGTCACATTGGCATATATGTCTATGTAAAATGGGTATTTAAATTAAATAAGTTAAAAAAGTGTTGTCTGTAGTAGGATTTGAACCTACATATGTTGTATGGAGTACTGCAAAACCGGGGACTTAGCCCACTGAGCCACAGAGGATTCGTAAGAGAGAATGTAATAATTGGGATGACATAAAAAAGGGCTAAGAATATCTGAAAAGTCTGCAAGAAGAGGTGAAATTCGTACAAGAAGTGGTCGTCAATGACGTAATATGTCCAGTGGATGTTGAATCAGTGCCTTTTTAGCAACATAAGTGTGGAAAAGGTGTTAGGTGTAACTAGGTGTAAATAGGTGTGAATAGATGTCTTAAGAACATGCAAGAAGTAGTCGTCAATGACGTAATATGTCCAGTGAATGTTGAAACAGTGCCTTTTTGGCAATATAAGTTGTCGAAAAGGAGTAAAACTAGATGTAAATAGATGTGAATAGGTGTAAGTGTGTGTAACTTAAGAAGTGCAAGAAGTGGTCGTCAGTGACGTAATTTGTCCAGTGGCTGTTGAACAGTGTCTTTTTGTCAAGTTTAATGTTGAAAATGTGTTAATAGAGGTAGAATCGGTGTAAATAGGTGTAAAATAGGTGTAAATAGGTGTGAATGTATGTCTTAAGAGCTTGCAAGAAGTGGTCGTCAATGACGCAATAGGTCAGTAGATGTTGAAGCAGGGTATCTTAACTTCATTAAAACTCCTTTAAACTTCTGTTAGAGGAGAAGTTGTGTGGAGGCTCGTTGTGTAAAAGTGGATCAATAGGTAATATATTAGTTGTAAATGTGTACAAAAAGGCCTTATTTGAGTATATTTTATGAGTTAAAATTGGTAAATGTTCCCCTATATTGTTGTTTGGCGTCTAAAAGTCGGTAAAAAGCTGGAAAATGTAAACAAGTGGAGCCGTAAGTCTGTAAAAATGTATGAGATAAGGCTAAATGTAAACAAAATGTATGAATAATGTATGATTCATGGTACCTTTTGTATGTAAAATTGAGTAAACAAGTGGCTCGCTAGGTCACATAATAGATAAGAAAGGTCAAAAATAGTTGATAAGAGATGAGTGAATGTATGTGAGAATGTAAGAAATAGCAAAAACTTGTATTAATAGGAAAATTCCATGCAAATAATTAAAATTTTGTTGTGATCGAGAGAGAGAGTTCATCAAAAGTGGATAAGAGAGGTCAAAAATATGTGATAATAAGTAGATTCGAATGCATTGAGAATGCAATAAGTTAAAAACCAAGAAATTTACTGTATTTGGTTGTGGGAACGTTAAATGTAATCATAAAAGTTGTTGTTTGTTCTCAAGTTACTATAGTGATGTTATATGAAATGAGCCTAAATTAATTTAAAACGAGTTTGGCCTCGTTGGATTGTAAATCTTAGTAAAATATACATGTGTTAAAATGAGATGAGCCTAGCCTAGCCTAGCCTGGACTCGTTGTTATTTCTATATATTATGAGAGGAGAATATAAAACACAAGTATGAACATATAGAGAAATATATTAATAAATTCTAAAATAATACAAAATGTTACTACACATAAATTTATATTGTTTAAAATAATTCATTCAAGTCATCTGTTTCCTTGTCTTTCGTTGGTTTCTCTCGCATTTCCTTGTTGTTCTTTACTGGTAATGTACCTTGATGGCATGTGTTTTGCACCATCCATTAATTTGAAAATCTTTTTAGAATCACATGCCAAACATCGTTCATTATACAGATCTGTTTCTCCTTTACATTTGGGACATTTTACTCGTACAACAACTGGCATTTTTAATGGTAGTTTTATCTCAGACACCTGTTATTGAACTAAGTTTAGTTAGATAAACTCAATCTTATATAGAAAAATATATTCCTACTACTACTATTACTTATTACTGAACATTAGTTTTATCGATCCAACTATTGTGTTTATTATCAAAACCTAACCATTTTACAAGTACTTTCTTTCCTTGTCGTTTTATTACTTTTTCAACTAAATAAATATCTGGATATTTAACTTTTTGGCAGTTGGAGTTCATAAAATTCACCTTTAATGTCTTGATTGTGTTCATCTTGAAGTAAATACGTAACGGGGTTTGTATATTGTACCTTTTTAATGGTAAATATTTCCGTAGACCAATTTGGTTTGTAATGTTTGTCAAAACACCTCTAAGTTTTGATATGCGTACATGATCTCCTACTTTATATTTCGTTTGAAGTGTAGTCATCTTTATGTTATTATAAACCGTGTCAAGTAGAAATTTTTCATGTTTTTTAATTACCTCACTAGGTTTTAGACCTATAGTTCTATGTTTTTTATTATTATAAATATGGATGATTTTCGGTAGTAATTTAACCCACTTATAGGATCCTTGAATACTAAATTCCTTCCACATCATACTCTTAAGGGTTCTGTTAACACGTTCCAGAATTGATGCCTTCTTTTCACTGTAAACGACATAATGTAAAATATTATATTTTTTCAAAAGGTTTTGTACTTCCTTTCCCGTAAATTCTTCCACCAGAATCTGTACACAAATTGATTGGAATCTGTTGTTTAAAAACATTTTCAAGAGCATGTGCTACTTCATTAGATGTTTTTGTTTTTAATGGATAGGCCCATAAGTATTTTGGAAAAACAATTAATTACAACTAATATGTATTTAAATCCCTTATTTTCTTTTTCGAATTCTCTCATTTCTACCAAATCGGCTTGCATTAGATCTAAAAGTGATTTTAAAATGACTCTTCTACGTTTAAAATTTTTCCTTGCAGGTCTATGAATTTCTTCAATAATTTGTTTCTTTACTTTAATTGCATAGTTGGACATTATTCGATAATATTAGCTTCACGTAATTCTTCAATAATAGAGTTGATCTCGTTTGTGTGACTTGTATTGCCAGCTGTTTCAGAGGCAACTAATAATTTTAATCGTTCGACCAACTCATTTGGATCATCCCAGTATACATAATCGATTGGATTATTTGTAACTTTCATAAACATACCATGTCCTACTCTTTCAGAGTTGTCTGATTCTTCTTCTTCTTCCGAATCTATGTCTATTTTATTCAAATTTGGTTTAATAATTTTCTTAAATTTGCTATGTTGTATAGTTTTAATATCTCTTATTGCACTTGAATCAGATAGAATTTCAGCATAGTGTTTAGCATCATTTTTAGTATATTTATTTGGTGGATTTCTATTAAAAAGTAGTCCATGTCAACCACTGGTACCTCTAAATTTTTTAGATCTAATTAAGAGATCGGGTCCATCGAAATTAATAGTTTGATTACCTATTGAAAATCGTTCAATGTCTTTATCAAATTTTACTCTAAATTTTCCCTCAGAATCACCTTTACCTTTCGGATTCTTAAGATACATTTTAATATATTTTGCAGGTAAAGGATGATATTGTTCATAATAATCTGATAAGGATTTCTCTTCTGTGGTTTTATTTAATTGATCTTCGTAATCTTTTTGTCTTTTGGCTTCCTCATCGAATTGTTCCTTTTGAATATCTTTAACGAGATGTTTTCTTAAACTGTATGGCTTAGATGTTGTGGTAAAAAGCAATTTTCTCTTGAGAGGTGCTGCTGCTGACATAGGTGGTTTAATTGACATCATTCCTCTAGGTGTATCGGTGTAAGTTGAGGTTGTCGGGATGGGTTCAGACGCTATCGAATCTTTATCAGTATCTTCCAAATCATCATCATATTCATCTCCTTCATCATCATCATCATCATAATCAGATTCTTCAGATTTTATATTTAACTCAGGAGGTGCTTCAAGAGTTTTTGTTGTTGGTATTTCATATTTTTTTGGATCCAATTTATTTTCAATACTTTGTAAATGTTTCGTTATTGGTTGAAATAAAGTTTCATGTGCAATTTGATCATGTTTTAAAAGGTTTAATTTATTTTTGATATATCTCTTCGTTTGTGTGTTAATTTTTGTTTAACATTCTTTTTACTTGAGCTTATTTTCTTCCTGTTAACCATCTTGTCTGAGAGACGTTTAAGTGAATATTAATTGTATATAAACATTAATTTAAATATATATAACTGTCTAAACCATAACGATATCTTCCTTCATCAATTTTGTTGTCCTTAAAAATTGATAAGAATCCAAATGTGTTCTTCCAACAAAAAGAACAGATCTTTTTAAAACGTTCAAATGACATATCGGTACCAACATGATCGGAATAGACATGTCGTAAATTTAAATCATCCTGTTTGAATAAAATAAGTACATTGGCATTGTCTCGTATTAAATGTTTCGGGATTTTTGCATAGGTTTGACACAAATAAAAACAGTCAATGTTGTTGTGACGACCCATACTAAAGTACTCTCGTATTACATCTTGTTTGTCACAAGCTACATCATCAAATATAAATACAGAATTACGTTTTGCCTCTGACGGTGTTATTATTTGTTCACTGTTATCGAATGCGAAATATCCTATTCCCTTGACAGGTTTTAATAATCGTTCCAAATAAATATATTTAGGTTGATATAACGATTTAGAATACAGGTAAACATTCTCAAATTTTAAACCATTCGGATGTTCAAGAAGACTTAACATAGTTGAAGTTTTTCCACAATTACTAGGACCTGAAATAATACATCGCATCGTAGAGGGTAATAAGATACTATGTTTAACATTGTTCTTAAATTCTTGTAAATCGTGATTTTCAACTTTTAGTCTAGTTTTTTTTGTTGAACAATTCTCTTCATCTTACACAACACATTCAAAGTTAGAATAGAAATAAGTATAAAATAGAATGTTTGTTAAATTTATAGTTAGTATATAGTTTGCTTTCGAAAATGAAATATTATGCAAATGTAGAAAACAGTAAGTTTCAAGGGAGTGGACTTTTAAATACTGTTATAAATAAACTTCCATTTGAAGTACATTTACCGGGTTATCAATTTTGTGGACCTGGACCTACAAGAACGTCTAGCTCGTGGTGATAAAGGCATTAATCCTCTCGATGAAGCTTGTAGAGAACATGATATAGCCTATTCAAATCATACTGCCTTACCTGATCGTCATAAGGCTGATAAAATTTTACTTAAAAATGCTTTAAATCGAATTAATGCACAGGATGCATCTTGGAAGGAAAAAATTGCAGCTATAGGTGTATCTGCTGCCATGGACAGTAAGATTAAGTTAGGTATGGGTTATAGTAGAAAAGGAAGGGATAGTAAACAAGATAAAATAAATGAGAATGATAAAACTAATCAGTACATTATGAATGAAACGAAGAAGAACATTAAACAAACCACAGGTATTATTAATCAAAGTGTAAAATCAATGCAAAATTATCTAACAAAAATGGAAACGTTGTTAGAAAAGATCAATAACTTACCAACCCCGATCCCACAAAAGGTTAAAACAAATATTGAGAAGAAAATAAAAGCTCCTAAAAATAAATCAGCTACTACTAAAACGAAAACGAAAACTATTAAGAATACTATTAAGAAGAAGAAAACTATTAAGAATAAGAAACCTCAAATAGATAGTAGTGACGATGAGGATGAATACGATGATGATGAAAAGAAAAACCAATTTATAATTATCACGAAAGAAAAATTAAGGAAAGGATAGCAGCAAATAAATTATCAAATACCACAGAAGTACCACACGTAGTAACAGAAAGAGGAAACTTGATAATAATAATAATAATAATATTCAAGAAGCAGATGTAAAATTGTTAGAAAAGAGATTTAAGCGAGATATTCAACAGCAACGACGACAACAAAAACAACAAAAGCAGAAGTCGAAAACGTAAATTAAATATTACAGAAGAACCACCTACTACTAGTACTCCTACATTTAACATGGATATGGATACTAGTACTAGTCAAAAACGAAAACGTGATAGTATTAGCAGTGAAGAAGAAATTGATGAGGATTATAGTAAAAAATTTAAATTATAAATTCAGTTATATAGTAAAGTCTTATTAAATATAGTTTAGTTCATTACAAACCTTTCAACCAAAGGGAACACTTATTATTATGGCAGTCAGTAATAGTCGTAATCGTAGGAAAAGAAAAGAGATTAAATCTAAGAAAAAACAAAATCCACAAAAGGGGAGGAAAACGTAAAAAACAAATAAGAAGTAAAAATAAGAAAAGATTAAGTTTCCAATCTGTGGCAAAGAAAATAAAGAGGAATATTTTAAAAGTAAAGCCTACAAGTATAAACAGTGCGCTTAATATTGCAATTAAAACGGTTAAAAATGAAAAAAAGGAAAAATTAACACACCTCGGGTTATTAAAATTCCTAAAACTGGAGGAATTTTACCCTTAATACCTATATTTGCAGGTCTTAGTGCCTTAGGGGCTTTGAGTGGAGGACAGCAGGAATAGCGCGTTAATGATTGCGATCATTAAATTACATGAAATTCAACGTCAATAACACAATACCCAATTCTATGTGGAAAGGCTATTTAAGACCCTATAAAACTGGAATGGGACTGTTTTTTCATCAATCGTCCTCCTCACAAAATACGAAGAAATTACCAATAACATTACCCAATCGGGCTTTCGAATCTCGAAATGGAAATGTATGCAAAAAAGTTGAAAATTCCCCATTTTCGAGAGGTCTTTATGAAGGATAGGTTACCGAGGAAAATTTATAAATATGAATCAGGAGTTATTAATTTGGATATCGATTCTGGTCCTGGTACACATTGGACTGCTTACAAAAAAGTATGGATCAATCATTTATTATTTTGATAGTTTTGGAAATTTGTTACCACCAATCGAAACACAACTGTATTTTCAATCTAAGGAACCAAGTACTATATATTATAATCATGATTCTTATCAGTCTTATAATTCTATTATTTGTGGTCATTTATGTTTAAACTTTCTGTATAATCCTGTATGTTTAAAATAAAAGCAATTTACAACTAGATATTGTGTTAGTTATTTATATTATTTTGAGTAGATCAGAACTAGTATTCAACAAAAAATGTCCTACACATTTACATTGTCAGGAAATGAATCTATATTGACAACAAATATTAATCCTCCCATTGTATTAAACGAGAAACGAAGAGTTCGTTTTGGGGTTGATTAATTTTGCCAGTTACAATTCAATACCAAATGTTGACAAAACCAATAATACCTTTCACTATGGGAAAGACAACAATGAGATTATTTTACCAGAAGGATCGTACGAACTTAGAGATATATACAAATATTTACTCGAACAAATAAGCCTACAGTCCAAGGAAGAAGTTAAACCGAAATTATTTCTTAGTGCAAACTTGAATACTCTCAAGTGTGAAATTAAATGTACAGTAAAAATTGATTTTACCCAAGAAAATTCTATAGGAGAACTATTGGGATTTGGTAAAATTGTCCTAGAACCGAATACACAGTACATATCTGAAAATCCTGTAGATATTTTCAAGGTGAATTCCATCTGTATCGAATGTAATTTAGTAAACAATTCGTATAATAATGAAGCGTATGTGCATATAATTCACATGTTTTATCCTAATACCTGGATATAAAATATTGGAGAACCCATCAAATGTCATATATTTACCAATCAATACACGTTATATAGATGAAATTCAGCTTAAAATCACCGATCAACATGGCAATTTAGTTAATTTTAGAAAAGAGTTGGTCACAGCACGTTTACACTTAAAAAGAGTTTAAATATGGTATTTATATACAACCATAATTCATTTGACATACCATTCTGGGACTATCATCATCATCAACAAACTGAATATAAAACCTGTAGGAAGAAGGATAAACGTACCAGTTTACAAAGACCATTGAAAGAATTAACTCCTGAGAATAAAGCTGTTTTACATTCTTTGGGATTTAAATTGAAAAATTAATAAACAACATTGCAAACAAAATAAGACTATTTTGGTGTAGATTTAAGTTACAAATTAGTACAAGTATTGAGAGAATTTTCCTAATAATTAGGTGTAAGTGTAAATACAAGGTCAAAGAAGAAAATGAGTTATAACATACTAAAAGTTGGAGAAAGTGTGTTACATGATGATGCAATTGTTAGTTATCAATATCATACTCATCAACCTTATGACTACAACTCTAAGTAACAACGATGAAATTAGAATACCTATTCAAACACAGGATCTTTATACGTTGTCCAGTCAAAGTTTTTTATATATTGAAGGTAAATTGTTGAAAAATGACAATACCTATAGTGAAAATGTACATTTTATCAATAATGGTATACTATATCTATTTGAAGAAATTCGTTATGAACTAGGAGGAGTGGTAATTGATCGTGTTAGAAATCCTGGAATTACTACAACCTTAAAAGGACTCGTATTATTTACTCCAACAGATAGTAATAGATTACAAAATGCAGGATGGTGTGAAAAAAGAGACTCCTGCCCTTAGTAGATGGAAGTGGAAATTTCAGTGTTTGCATTCCACTAAAATTATGATGGGTTTTGCTGAAGATTTTCATAAAATTGTAATGAATCTACGTCAAGAATTGATATTAATCAGAAGCAGTACAGATTTAAATGGTATTAAACAAATTGCAGATAAAAAGGAAACCTATAAAGTGATTTTGAACAAGGTGCTTTGGAAGATGCCACACATTTCAGTAAGCGATCATCAAAAGTTACGATTACTCAAACAATTTGAGAGCAACAAGGATTTAAATATGGCTTTTCGTAGTTGGGAATTACATGAATATCCACAGTTGCAACAAACTAAAAATCATACTTGGACTGTAAAATCTTCCAATCAATTGGAAAAACCACGTTTTATTATCATTGGTTTTCAAACAGCTATGAAAACTAAAATTGACAAAGGTATGAGTACTTTTAATCACATCAATTTGACTAATTTAAAAGTCTACTTAAATTCCGAGGTGTTTCCCTACGACAAGTTAAACTTAGATTTTAAATCTAACAAATATTCAATTCTCTATGAAATGTATGCACAATTTCAAAAATCCTACTATTATACATCAATCAACGATCCATGTGTCTATCCTCTAAGATTTAAATCACATACACCTCTAGTGGTAATTGATTGTTCTCGACAAAGTGAAGATCTATTGAAAGGAGGAGCTGTCGATATACGCATCGAATTTGAAACCAGTAAAAATGTATCCAAAGATACAGCTGCCTATTGTTTAATCCTACAAGATCGATTAGTTAGATATAACTCTCTAACCAGTACTGTTAAGGTTTTTTTAAGATAAAATATTACAAGTCAATAAATCAACAAACTCTCTTATGTACTAAAATTTATTATTAAGAAAATGTTTTATACATACACATATAATGTAAATAAATAAATATTAAAAGAAAAACTGTATTATGTCATTTTTGATCCATAACAATATTCTTCTTATTATAGTAATAGTCAAATCTGGATACATTTTAATCCCTATCTGAAATGTAAAATTATTAAAATATGTATGAAAAATCCTATTTGATATTATTACCAATAGCAGTATCGAGTACATTTTCCTTATCAGAATCCTCTTCACTGTCCGTATAAACTTCTTCAACTCTTAATTTAGTCTTTTTCCTTCGAGGTGGAGATGAGGAGGTTCCTTCCTCTAAAGCAGGAGAAGAAGTCTTCATTGTTATCGATTGAGGTGCATCAGACTCTTCTTCATCGAGAAGATTAAATTTATACATCTTTGCAACTTTCTCCAGTATCTTAAAATCTTCTTCATTATCAATTTTAGTACGCATATAACGCACAGGTAAATTGCCCAGCTTTTGTCTCAACTTGTTACCCTTCGGACAATAGGAAAGATAAACGTACACTTTATCCCCTCTGGTTTTAATGGATTTCACTCCATATCTACAAATAACATGCACAATAAATAATAATCCTTATTGAAATCTGAGTTTTAGTAAAAAATAAAACAAAAATAGAAATTAAAAGCAATAAACTTACTGAAAGAGTTCTTAACAACCACATTCAAATAACGAAGAGGAAAATTAATGGGATCCTCGGAGAAAAGAACAAGAGTACATGGAGTATTAGCCATAATGTAAAACTATTCACTGTACTGTTGTAGTAATAATAATAATACCAAAAACAAATATCATTTGAGATTATATACTAGTTCAAACTGTTTCGTCATCTCTAGTCACGTTGCAGACAACAAAAATATATTCTTGAAATAAAATATAAGATTGCATCATGCAAAATTTCCAATCTATTTGTTATTAAAAACATGTTTTTCGATATTTATCTCGTATCATTATATTTTTTTATAGACTAATTGACTTGTTTTTGTTTTTGCAATAAATCAAAACTAATTAAGTAAGACAAATCTATAAAGTTTAAAATATAAAATAGAACGATTTATTTAATATAGTCATCAGTTCAAACGTTTAACTTGAACAAAAAATAGTATATCGGTTATTACATTTAATTAAGAAATATATCTTCTGTCAATAACAATAGCAACAACAGTTCCAAAGTTTTGGATTCCTATTCCACGGAAATCGTACGGTCGACTGAATTGGTAAGTAGATTACTTAAAACAAAGGAAGAATATAAAAGACATATAAGTATCTTAAAGAAAAATATTGCTATTTTAACAAAGGGTTTAAAAACCAAAGTCCGTGTGAATAGTTTAAGTAAAGTGGAATCAAATTTATGCATTTTGAAAAATTATTTAGAAAAATTTAAAATTCATCTTAAAACTAATAAATCTTTGACAAACAGGAAATTGATCTGGCAAAATGTCGATTCCTGTTTTCAGGGACGCATAAGAACCGGAGTTATAACAAATTTTAAGTATAAAGAACCTAAGGAATTTTTACAAAAAGCTTTTCGTGTATTTTCTTTGCGAATTAGAAAGGAACTCAAACAATTGACTACACTTAAAGTAAATGTTAACTTTTGTGGTCTATTTATAAAAACTCAAACTGCTGACACATCCATTAAACATTTTTCGACTAAAAATCAAATAATTGATCAGAATACCAACTTGATTGAGTGGTATAAGATAAATGTAGTTGATAAAATTTTAGGTAATTTAGAGAATTTTCAGGAAAACGACAGCGGTTGGGCCTTATGTGAAATATGGCACTTGAAAGTAAATTTAAACAAATATAATCCCATAGGTGGAGGGTTTTCCACATATGTAACAGTACCTAAATTCATTCAAAATACTAAAAGTGTTGTGAATATTAAAAATAATGATCCTTATTGCTTTCTATGGTCTGTTGTATGTGCTTTAAATCCAGCACCCACTTATAAAAACCCTTATCGTACTTCATCTTATCCACATTTTAGTCGAGTATTAAAAATACGAAGGAATTTCATTTCCTATAGTATTAAAAGATATTCCTCGATTTGAAGCACTTAATAAATTGGCTATAAATATTTTCTGTGTAAAAAACCAGGAAATTTTACCCTTAATGTTGACTAATACAAATTTTTCAACTAAAATCAATTTACTTATTTTAACTCTTAATAATGAAGATTCTGATGATGATGATGATGATGATGATTCCTTTGAAATTGACTATTCCAACCCTAATAATAAATTTCATTTTGCATATATTAAGAATTTAAGTCGTTTAGTAAACAAACAAGTCGGAAATATTCACCACAAAAAATGGTTTTGTGAGAGATGTTTTAATCACTTTATAAGCGAATCAAACCTGACTAAACATTTAACTGATTGTAAGATACTAAATAAATCTAAAATTACCTTACCCAAAGAAAACGAGAAAATTTTAACTTTTAAGAATTTTTCAAACAAATTGAAGGTTCCCTTTGAGATTTATGCAGATTTAGAAAGTATGCTTTATAAATTACATTGATGAACATACCACTAAGAAATCCAAAAAATATCAGAAACATGAACCTTTTAGTATTGCTTACTATTTAAAATGTTCCTATGATGATTCTCTTTCAAAATTTCAAATGTATACGGGTGAAAATTGTCAGGTATGGTTTGTTAGAGAACTGGAAAAAAATTCCACAACAAATACAGGCAATATATTCAAATCCTATTAAATTATCCTTAACGAAACAACAAAATGATGAATTTTATCGTGCGAAAACTTGTCACATTTGTTCTAAACCCTTTTTAACAGATTCGAATGATTATAAGATAAGAGATCATTGTCATTTAACTGGTGATTTTAGAGGGGCACCTCACAACTCTTGCAATATCAATTTTAAAAATAAAATGGTAATACCTGTTCTTTTTCACAACCTGTCCGGTTACGATAGTCATTTTTTTGATTAGAACCCTTTGTACAGAAATGAAAGGATCAATAAGTTTACTTCCAATTAACAAGGAAAAATATATATCATTTACAAAATATGTGGAAAATTCAAAGATTCAATTCCGATTTTTAGATTCTTATCGGTTTTATGGCGAGTAGTCTAGATAAATTAGCATCCTATCTAGATGATGATCAGAAAAGTATTACGAAAAGAGCTTATAAAGATGATACTCAATTTAAATTAGCTACGAGGAAAGGAGTCTTTCCTTATGAATATATTGACAGTTGGGAAAAATTACAAGAAAAGTCTTTACCACCTATAGATAAATTTTTTAGTAAAATTACAAATTCTAATATAACCGTACAACAGTATGAACATGCTTGCAAAGTATGGAATACTTTTAATATACAAAATCTTCAAGAATATGCTGAACTCTATTTGAAAACTGATGTCTTACTTCTGGCTGACGTTTTTGAAAATTTTCGAAAGCTCTGTTTAAATACTTATAAATTGGACAGCCTCCACTATTTTACAGCCCCCAGTTTGGCCTTTGACAGTATGCTTCGAATAACCGACGTAAAATTAGAATTGTTAACTGACATCGATATGATTATGTTTATTGAAAAAGGTATTAGGGGAGGTATTTCACAATGTTCTAATAGATACGGTAAAGCAAATAATAAATACATGAGTAACGAATATAATAGCAATGAACCTTCCACTTTTCTTATGTATTTTGATGTAAATAACCTCTATGGAGCAGCCATGAGTTTTCCATTGCCTACAGGAGATTTTAAATGGGTAGATGATTTCTATCAAGAAGACAATATATTGAATATTCCTCGGGATAACGATTACGGATATATTTTTGAAGTAGACCTTCATTATCCTAAAGAACTATTTAATCTTCATAAAGATCTACCACTTTGTCCTGAACATTTAGTACCACCAGTATCAGACTCTAATATTCCCAAACTACTAACAACTCTTTATAATAAGAAAAAATATGTTATTCACTATTTAGCTCTCCAACAAGCTATGCAATTGGGATTAAAAGTTACAAAATTTCACAGGTGTTTAAAGTTCAAACAATCTTCATGGTTAAAAAAATATATTGATGTAAATACTGAGCTTCGTAAATTAAGTAAAAATGATTTTGACAAAAATTTCTTTAAATTAATGAATCTTGCTCCATACGGTAAAACGATTAAAAACGTTCGAAAATATAGAGATGTAAAATTGGTGAACAAATGGTCAGGACGATATGGTGCCAATTATTATATTTCTCAGCCTAATTTTCATAGTTGTGAGGTTTTTGGCAAAGACCTGGTTCTAATTGAAATGAAAAGATTAAATGTGAAATTCAATAAACCTATTTATCTTGGAATGTCAATTCTAGACATATCAAAAACTATTTTATATAATTTTCACTACAATTACATTAAACAAAAATTTGGTTCGAACTCAAAATTGTTATATACAGACACAGATAGTCTTATATACCAGTTCAATGTAGCTGATATTTATACACATATTAAAGACGATATCCACATGTTTGATACTTCTGACTACCCTGAAAGTAATATTTATAATATACCGCTTAAAAATAAGAAAATCTATGGTCTCATGAAGGATGAAAATAATGGAAAAATCATGACTGAGTTTATTGGATTACGATCTAAAATGTATACTTTTAAAGTGCTTAATAACAACAATAATAATGTTATTGAACAACACAACTCAAAGATTATCTCAAATGAAAAAAGCCAAAGGTGTTCAATCTTCTGCTCTAAAATTAATTTCATTCGAAGATTATTATCAATGTTTATTTAACCACACCAAAATTGAAGCAACTCAAAATTCTATACGTAACGAAAAACATAACGTTTATACAGTCGAACAACAGAAAAGAAGTTTAAGTCCCTATGATGACAAACGAATCGTTAATTATATTTACACAGACACTATACCCTGGGGTTATAATGATGATCCTTCGTATTCTTCCTTTTAAAAAAGTAATCTATTTTACTATTTATTCGGTTTTAACCGTTTTTCCCTCTAAATGATGCTACTCAACAAATGTAATAAAAATATTTCCAAGCAATATCAGGCTATAATATTAATATAATGCATATTTTCAGGCTCAACATCATTCTCTTCCTTTTGAAAGGGAACAACAATTTATTAACTTAATGCCAAATGTCTATAATCATCTTTATCGAAATGGTAGTCAATTTTGCAAACAATGTGCAAAATTTTTCTGTTTTTGTTCAAATTCCTTAACTCTTCATGGTATTATGGTTCCTACTACTACTACCAAAATATCTATACAGGATTTGTACTGTTATGAGAAAATTCCTGATTCATAATTTTACTTATAGCAACTCTTTGATGTCGACATTTCAACAAAGGAAATATTGAAAATCATTGAAAACAAACTTGATACTAATTTCATTGAAGAGGTTTTTCTGATGTATCAAAGCCAACCGATGTACGACTGGGAATGGATTGAAATGCAACATCGTTTCCATTTAGCAGAATTATTTGATTCTGTGACACATTTATATTGGAAAAGAGTCAAAAATGAACTCGACTACCAAGAATCAACATTTATTTATTATCACAATATTTCAATAACTACTTAACCAAAAAGAGAAAAAGGACTGAACTGTGTTTTAACTGTATACAAAAAATAAAGAGAATCTTGTTTTAAAAAATTTATTGTAAGAAATTGAGTCATACATATGTTACTTATTAATATTTTACGTTTCAGATATTCAAATGTATTGACTGTCAGATTGATACATATGATTATAAGGAATGTGCTGGTTGTGAAGGATTACTAAGTATAATATGTGATAAATGTATAAAGAAACCTATTCAACCGAATTCAAAATGTAAATAATGTGGATTAACACATCATACTGTTACTTTTTCCGCTCTCCAATTAAACCTTGGAAACCAACAAAATAACATATGAATAGCTCAATTATTTTATATGAGTAAATATTGTAAAGTTCTTTTAATATAATTCTTGTATCTACTTTATTTTAGTAACATTTTGTAACATTTTGTACTATTTTAGAATTATTAATATATTTTCTTAAATCTCTGCTCATACTTGTGTGTTTTATTCTCCTCTCTCATCATCTTATAGCATATAAAAACGAGTCCAAACTAGGCTAGGCTAGGCTAGTCTCATCTCTCTACATATATACTTTACTAAGATTTACAATACAACGAGGCCAAACTCGTTTTAGATTTATTTAGGCTCATTTCATATCACTATAGTAACTTGAGAACAAACAACTACTTTTGCGGTTACATTTAACTTTCCCACAACCAAATACCTTAAATTTATTGCTCTTTCAATTATTTGCATGGAATTTTCCTATTAATACAAGTTTTTGCTATTTCTTACATTCTCACATACATTCACTCATCTCTTATCAATTATTTTTGACCTTTCTTATCTACTTTGCTGACCTAAGGAGCCACTCGTTTACTCAATTTTACTTACAAAAAGTACCATGAATCACACATTATTCATATATTTTGTGTACATTTTGCCTTATCTCACACATTTTTACAGACTTACGGCTCCACTTGTTTACATTTTACAGCTTTTTACCGACTTTTAGACGCCAAACAACAATATAGGGGAACATTTACCTATTTTAACACCTAAAATACAACCTAATAAGTCCTTTTTGCACACATTTACAACTAAAATATTACCTAGCGATCCACTTTTACACAACGAGCCTCCACACAACTTCTCCTCTAACAGAAGTTTAATGAAGTTTTAATGAAGTTAAGATACCCTGGTTCAACATCTACTGGACAAGTTGCGTCATTGACGACTACTTCTTGCAGGCTCTTAAGACATCCATTCACACCTATTTACACCTATTTTACACCTATTTACATCTAGTTTTACACCTTTTCGACAACTATTTGCCAAAAAGGCACTGATTCAATATCCACTGGACATATTACCTCATTGTCGACCACTTCTTGTACGAATTTCAACCAATTTCAGCACTTCTTGCAGACTTTTCACATATTCTTCAGCCACCTTTTTTATGTCATCCCAATTATTACATTCTCTCTTACGAATCCTATTTGGCTCAATAGGTTAAGTCCCTGGTTTTGCAGTACTCCACACAACATATGCAGGTTCAAATCCTACTACAGACATCACTTTTTTTTAACTTATTTAATTTAAATACACCATTTACATACACATATATGATCACGTGACGTCAAAATCACTCTTCAAGGTCTTTCAGTGCCAAAAGGGCACTGATCAACAACCACTGGACTTGTGACGTCATTGACGACCACTTCTTGTACTTTCAGGATTTTTCAGCACTTCTTGCAGACTTTTCAGGAATTCTTGGAATTGGACACCATTCGCAGACAAACGTAACTTTGCCATTTATGCAGACGAAGAACGACCTTCTTTGACCTAACTTCCAGAAGACATACCCCATTCGACATTCACCTCCTGAAATAGACTTCTTCGGCTAGTGGTCAAGGCCGGATAAAAAGTGGCCATCGAGGTGTCACAGAAGCGCGTTTGTTATACTACTAATGCAGTGTATGTTTGGGAGCGGAGC
>JAHKBH010003150.1:0-11975 GCA_019049505.1 Pachyrhynchus sulphureomaculatus
AAAATGTTCTCTATATAACTATTGTTAAACTATTTGTTTACAACTGTTGTTGTTTTTGTTCAAAGTATAAACAACTACGATGACGTCGTCAATAATTCTTGTAATCAAAATTATGAATATTTATTAGAGGAATATCATTCACTTTATAATACCAGTTTAAACTTGTATCAGGAATGTATTAAATTACTGGACAATTATGTGGAATTATACGATAATGAACAAGCTGTTAATGATATTTGTATGGGAAAAATTCAAGAATACGAATACCTGGCTGCGAATTTAACCATGTCGGTAAATTATACGAAACATATTACTCTGCTCAAGGAAAATATTAAATTGGAATCAGATTTGTATTTATTGAGAACAAATCGAACGGAAACATTGCACATTTATCAAGAAAAAAACAAAGTAGCATATGTCGTAATTGCCAATTTTAAGGAGGAAATGGCAAATTTTAAACGTAAGTTGACCGATCTGACTCGTGAAATCTATCAGTTAGATAACGATTTGTCAAAATGTCAAAATGATCTACAACAAGTAAGAGATCAAACGAAAATTTTCGTAAATCTAAAAGACTGTTTAGATTGAGAAGAAGTACTTTTGGAAACGAAAGACAAATATATTATTCGATTGTCAACTTGTAGAAAAAAATAATAGAAAATTACGAGGAGGAGGAGTAGAAAGGACTATTTAATAGTTGAACAAGTCAATATTCTCATAGAGATCTATAGGATATACATGAAACATAACTTTGCGTGTGCTAATCTCTTAACAAATTTTCCTAGTTTGCATGGGGAATTTTACTTATTTATGTAGTAGTTGTTGGAGAGAAAAACAAACTGTTCCATACCCGACTCGTCTAAGGCTTCCACCTCGAACTCAAATAAGGGTTTATTGTTACAAATGTACCCGTATAACTATGTGGTATCTGCTCGAGGAATAATTTGACATCAGTATACTAGAGATATTCATAGAAATAACAACAACTGCTGCTAAGAAACGTGAATTTTACTTATTTATGTAGTGGTTGTTGGAGAGAATCAAAAATTATACCATTTTAACCACATATAGCTCAAGTAAATCTAATAATTAGACGTAATAATGCTGCTCGACAACTTTAACCTCGACTCAGACTACGGGATTATTGTTACAAGTGTGAACGTACTACTATTTGGTATCTTATCGAGGAATAAATAGAAAACAATACTACTCAGTATGTAATTAGCTAATATTTAGTACATGTGTTTCTATTTTAAATTGTATCCAGTTATAAGAGAATAAAAACAATATGTTTAAGTAATAACATGTTTTTTATTAGAGTTTACTAAAACTACATTTATAACAAATAAATATGATACAAACATAACACATCTTTATTCAACATCTATCCAAATAGATTTTGTACGATATACATATTTACCAAAAAATTTACTTATTTATATTTTAAAGATTTTTCCATTTACTTGTACTTTTATTAATGGAGTTTTAAGTTAATACTTTTTGAGTTTTGAAAGCCATACCCCAATTGTTGTAGATGAAGATGATGATTCATGCATAAAAAAAAAATTTTAATTATTAATTTATTTTAAAATTTCGATGATTTCATGTGTATGGCGATGCCTTAAAGACCAAAACACAAATTCCTTAGCAGCTAGCGACATGCAGTTTGAACAGGGTTATACAAAAGGACATTCTTTAACACGTGTTGTAGCAGAGAATGTGCGAGGAAGTCTGGTTCTTGCATAAAAAAATTTTAATTATTATTTTATTTTAAAATTTCGATGATTTCATGTGTATGGCGATGCCTTAAAGACCAAAACACAAATTCCTTAGCAGCTAGCGACATGCAGTTTGAACAGGGTTATACAAAAGGACATTCTTTAACACGTGTTGTAGCAGAGAATGTGCGAGGAAGTCTGGTTCTTGCATAAAAAAAAAAATTTTAATTATTAATTTATTTTAAAATTTCGATGATTTCATGTGTATGGCGATGCCTTAAAGACCAAAAAACAAAAAATTCCTTAGCAGCTAGCGACATGCAGTTTGAACAGGGTTATACAAAAGGACATTCTTTTAACACGTGTTGTAGCAGAGAAATGTGCGAGGAAGTCTGGTTCTTGCAAAAAAAAATTTTAATTATTAATTTATTTTAAAATTTCGATGATTTCATGTGTATGGCGATGCCTTAAAGACCAAAACACAAATTCCTTAGCAGCTAGCGACATGCAGTTTGAACAGGGTTATACAAAAGGACATTCTTTAACACGTGTTGTAGCAGAGAATGTGCGAGGAAGTCTGGTTCTTGCATGCAAAAAAAAAATTTTAATTATTAATTTATTTTAAAATTTCGATGATTTCATGTGTATGGCGATGCCTTAAAGACCAAAACACAAATTCCTTAGCAGCTAGCGACGACATGCAGTTTGAACAGGGTTATACAAAAGGACATTCTTTTAACACGTGTTGTAGCAGAGAATGTGCGAGGAAGTCTGGTTCTTGCATAAAAAAATTTTAATTATTAATTTATTTTAAAATTTCGATGATTTCATGTGTATGGCGATGCCTTAAAGACCAAAACACAAATTCCTTAGCAGCTAGCGACATGCAGTTTGAACAGGGTTATACAAAAGGACATTCTTTAACACGTGTTGTAGCAGAGAATGTGCGAGGAAGTGCGAGGAAGTCTGGTTCTTGCATAAAAAAATTTTAATTTTATTAATTTATTTTAAAATTTCGATGATTTCATGTGTATGGCGATGCCTTAAAGACCAAAACACAAATTCCTTAGCAGCTAGCGACATGCAGTTTGAACAGGGTTATACAAAAGGACATTCTTTAACACGTGTTGTAGCAGAGAATGTGCGAGGAAGTCTGGTTCTTGCATAAAAAAATTTTAATTATTAATTTATTTTAAAATTTCGATGATTTCATGTGTATGGCGATGCCTTAAAGACCAAAACACAAATTCCTTAGCAGCTAGCGACATGCAGTTTGAACAGGGTTATACAAAAGGACATTCTTTAACACGTGTTGTAGCAGAGAATGTGCGAGGAAGTCTGGTTCTTGCATAAAAAAAAAATTTTAATTATTAATTTATTTAAAATTTCGATTTCATGTGTATGGCGATGCCTTAAAGGGACATGCAGTTTATACAAAAGGACATTAAAAAAGGACATTTTTTATTAATTTTAAAACATGATTTTGTAGCGATGCCTTAAAGACCAAAAACAAATTCCTTAGAGCTAGCGACATGCAGTTCTTGTTATACAAAAAAAATTTGCGAGGAAGTCTGGTTCTTGCATAAAAAAATTTTATTAATTTATTTTAAAATTTCGATGATTTCATGACCAAAACACAAATGGCGATGCCAGTTTTAAAGACCAAAACACAAATTCCTTAGCAGCTAGCGACATGCAGTTTGAACAGGGTTATACAAAAGGACATTCTTTAACACGTGTTGTAGCAGAGAATGTGCGAGGAAGTCTGGTTCTTGCATAAAAAAATTTTAATTATTAATTTATTTTAAAATTTCGATGATTTCATGTGTATGGCGATGCCTTAAAGACCAAAACACAAATTCCTTAGCAGCTAGCGACATGCAGTTTGAACAGGGTTATACAAAAGGACATTCTTTAACACGTGTTGTAGCAGAGAGAAAGTGCGAGGAAGTCTGGTTCTTGCATAAAAAAATTTTAATTATTAATTTATTTTAAAATTTCGATGATTTCATGTGTATGGCGATGCCTTAAAGACCAAAACACAAATTCCTTAGCAGCTAGCGACATGCAGTTTGAACAGGGTTATACAAAAGGACATTCTTTAACACGTGTTGTAGCAGAGAAATGTGCGAGGAAGTCTGGTTCTTGCATAAAAAAATTTTAATTATTAATTTATTTTAAAATTTCGATGATTTCATGTGTATGGCGATGCCTTAAAGACCAAAACACAAATTCCTTAGCAGCTAGCGACATGCAGTTTGAACAGGGTTATACAAAAGGACATTCTTTAACACGTGTTGTAGCAGAGAATGTGCGAGGAAGTCTGGTTCTTGCATAAAAAAATTTTAATTATTAATTTATTTTAAAATTTCGATGATTTCATGTGTATGGCGATGCCTTAAATGCCTTAAAGACCAAAACAAAAATTCCTTAGCAGCTAGCGACATGCAGTTTTTGAACAGGACATTCTTTAACATACAAAAGGACATTTTTAACACGTGTTGTAGCAGAGAATGTGCGAGGAAGTCTGGTTCTTGCAAAAAAAAATTTTAATTATTAATTTATTTTAAAATTTCGATGATTTCATGTGTATGGCGATGCCTTAAAACAAAACAAAAAAATTCCTTAGCAGCTAGCGACATGCAGTTTGAACAGGGTTATACAAAAGGACATTCTTTAACACGTGTTGTAGCAGAGAATGTGCGAGGAAGTCTGGTTCTTGCAAAAAAAATTTTAATTATTAATTTATTTTAAAATTTCGATGATTTCATGTGTATGGCGATGCCTTAAAGACCAAAACACAAATTCCTTAGCAGCTAGCGACATGCAGTTTGAACAGGGTTATACAAAAGGACATTCTTTAACACGTGTTGTAGCAGAGAATGTGCGAGGAAGTCTGGTTCTTGCATAAAAAAAAAAATTTTAATTATTTTTATTTTAAAATTATTAATTTATTTTAAAATTTCGATGATTTCATGTGTATGGCGATGCCTTAAAGACCAAAACACAAATTCCTTAGCAGCTAGCGACATGCAGTTTGAACAGGGTTATACAAAAGGACATTCTTTAACACGTGTTGTAGCAGAGAATGTGCGAGGAAGTCTGGTTCTTGCATAAAAAAAATTTTAATTATTAATTTATTTTAAAATTTCGATGATTTCATGTGTATGGCGATGCCTTAAAGACCAAAACACAAATTCCTTAGCAGCTAACAGTTTGAACAGGGTTATACAAAAGGACATTCTTTAAACGTTTGTAGCAGAGAATGTGCGAGGAATCTGGTTTTGCAAAAAAAAAAAAAATTTTTATTAATTTATTTTAAAATTTCGATGATTTCATGTGTATGGCGATGCCTTAAAGACCAAAAACAAATTCCTTAGCAGCTAGCGACATGCAGTTTGAACAGGGTTATACAAAAGGACATTCTTTAACACGTGTTGTAGCAAAGAATTCGAGGAAGTCTGGTTCTTGCATAAAAAAAATTTTTTTTTTTTAATTTATTTTAAACGATGATTTCATGTGTATGGCGATGCCTTAAAGACCAAAACAAACAAATTCCTTAGCAGCTAGCGACATGTTTGTAGCAGAGAATTCTTTGTGCGAGGAAGTCTGGTTCTTGCATAAAAAAATTTTAATTATTAATTTTTTTTTTAAAATTTTGATGATTTATGGCGATGCCTTAAAGCGATGCCTTAGCAAAGACCAAAAACAAAAACATCCTTAGCAGCTAGCGAATGCAGTTTTTTAAAACAGGGTTATACAAAAGGACATTCTTTAACACGTGTTGTAGCAGAGAATGTGCGAGGAAGTCTGGTTCTTGCATAAAAAAATTTTAATTATTAATTTATTTTAAAATTTCGATGATTTTTCATGTGTATGGCGATGCCTTAAAGACCAAAACACAAATTCCTTAGCAGCTAGCGACATGCAGTTTGAACAGGGTTATACAAAAGGACATTCTTTAACAGTGTTTAGCAGAGAAAACAGGGTTATAAAAAAAAAAAGGACATTTATTTTAAAATTTCGATGATTTCATGTGTAGCGATGCCTTAAAGAAATTCCTTAGCAGCTAGCGACATGCAGTTTGAACAGGGTTTACAAAAGGACATTCTTTAACACGTGTTGTAGCAGAAAAAAAGTCTGGTTTTAAAAAAAAAATTTAATTATTATTTTATTTTAAAATTTCGATGATTTCATGTGTATGGCGATGCCTTAAAGACCAAAACACAAATTCCTTAGCAGCTAGCGACATGCAGTTTGAACAGGGTTATACAAAAGGACATTCTTTAACACGTGTGTTGTAGTAGCAGAGAATGTGCGAGGAAGTCTGGTTCTTGCATAAAAAAATTTTAATTATTAATTTTAAAAAAAAATTTCGATGATTTCATGTGTATGGCGATGCCTTAAAGACACCAAAACACAAATTCCTTAGCAGCTAGCGACATGCAGTTTGAACAGGGTTATACAAAAGGACATTCTAACACGTGTGTGTTGTAGCAGAGAATGTGCGAGGAAGTTGGTTCATGCAAAAAAAAATTTTTAATTATTAATTTATTTTAAAATTTCGATGATTTCATGTGTATGGCGATGCCTTAAAGACCAAAACACAAATTCCTTAGCAGCTAGCGACATGCAGTTTGAACAGGGGTTTATACAAAAGGACATGCAGTTTTCTTTAACACGTGTTGTAGCAGAGAATGTGCGAGGAAGTCTGGTTCTTGCATAAAAAAATTTTAATTATTAATTTATTTTAAAATTTCGATGATTTCATGTGTATGGCGATGCCTTAAAGACCAAAACACAAATTCCTTAGCAGCTAGCGACATGCAGTTTGAACAGGGTTATACAAAAGGACATTCTTTAACACGTGTTGTAGCAGAGAATGTGCGAGGAAGTCTGGTTCTTTCTTGCATAAAAAAAATTTTTTTAATTATTAATTTATTTTAAAAAATTTCGATGATTTCATGTGTATGGCGATGCCCCAAAAAACAAAAAAAATTCCTTAGCAGCTTAGCAGTTTGAACAGGGTTATACGACATGCATTTTTTAGAGAAGAACAGGGTTATATAAAAAAAAAAGGACATTTAATTTATTTTTAAAACACGTGTTGTAGCAGAGAATGTGCGAGGAAGTCTGGTTCTTGCATAAAAAAATTTTTTAATTAATTTAATTTATTTTAAAATTTCGATGATTTCATGTGTATGGCGATGCCTTAAAGACCAAAACACAAATTCCTTAGCAGCTAGCGACATGCAGTTTGAACAGGGTTATACAAAAGGACATTCTTTAACACGTGTTGTAGCAGAGAATGTGCGAGGAAGTCTGGTTCTTGCATAAAAAAAATTTTAATTATTAATTTATTTTAAAATTTCGATGATTTCATGTGTATGGCGATGCCTTAAAGACCAAAACACAAATTCCTTAGCAGCTAGCGACATGCAGTTTGAACAGGGTTATACAAAAGGACATTCTTTAACGTGTGTTGTAGCAGAGAATGTGCGAGGAAGTCTGGTTCTTGCATAAAAAAATTTTAATTATTAATTTATTTTAAAATTTCGATGATTTCATGTGTATGGCGATGCCTTAAAGACCAAAACACAAATTTCAGCTAGCGACATTTGATGATTTCATGTGTGCGATGATAAAAAAATTTTAATTATTAATTTATTTTAAAATTTCGATGCATGTGTATGGCGATGCCTTAAAGACCAAAAACAAAATTCCTTAGCAGCTAGCGACATGCAGTTTGAACAGGGTTATACAAAAGGACATTCTTTAACACGTGTTGTAGCAGAGAAATGTGCGAGGAAGTCTGGTTCTTGCAAAAAATTTTTTAATTATTTTTTTTAAAATTTCGATGATTTCATGTGTATGGCGATGCCTTAAAGACCAAAACACAAATTCCTTAGCAGCTAGCGACATGCAGTTTGAACAGGGTTATTTTAACACGTGTTGTAGCAGAGAATGCGAGGAATGCTTGCAAAAAAAAAAATTTTAATTATTAATTTATTTTAAAATTTCGATGAAAGATGCCTTAAAGACAAAAAACAAATTCCTTAGCAGCTAGCGACATGCAGTTTGAACAGGGTTATACAAAAGGACATTCTTTAACACGTGTTGTAGCAGAGAAATGTGCGAGGAAGTCTGGTTCTTGCATTTAAAAAAAATTTTAATTATTAATTTATTTTAAAATTTCGATGATTTCATGTGTATGGCGATGCCTTAAAGACCAAAACACAAATCCTTAGCAGCTAGCGACATGCAGTTTGAACAGGGTTATACAAAAGGACATTCTTTAACACGTGTTGTAGCAGAGAATGTGCGAGGAAGTCTGGTTCATAAAAAAAAAAAAAAAATTTATTTTTAATTTTTATTAATTTATTTTAAAATTTCGATGATTTCATGTGTATGGCGATGCCTTAAAGACCAAAAAACAAAAATTCCTTAGCAGCTAGCGACATGCAGTTTGAACAGGGTTATACAAAAGGACATTCTTTAACACGTGTTGTAGCAGAGAATGTGCGAGGAAGTCTGGTTCTTGCATAAAAAAATTTTAATTATTAATTTATTTTAAAATTTCGATGATTTCATGTGTATGGCGATGCCTTAAAGACCAAAACACAAATTCCTTTAGCAGCTAGCGACATGCAGTTTGAACAGGGTTATACAAAAGGACATTCTTTAACACGTGTTGTAGCAGAGAATGTGCGAGGAAGTCTGGTTCTTGCATAAAAAAATTTTTAATTATTAATTTATTTTAAAATTTCGATGATTTCATGTGTATGGCGATGCCTTAAAGAAAAAAAACAAATTCCTTAGCAGCTAGCGACATGCAGTTTGAACAGGGTTATACAAAAGGACATTCTTTAACACGTGTTGTAGCAGAGAATGTGCGAGGAAGTCTGGTTCTTGCATAAAAAAATTTTAATTATTAATTTATTTTAAAATTTCGATGATTTCATGTGTATGGCGATGCCTTAAAGACCAAAACACAAATTCCTTAGCAGCTAGCGACATGCAGTTTGAACAGGGTTATACAAAAGGACATTCTTTAACACGTGTTGTAGCAGAGAATGTGCGAGGAAGTCTGGTTCTTGCATAAAAAAAATTTTAATTATTAATTTATTTTAAAATTTCGATGATTTCATGTGTATGGCGATGCCTTAAAGACCAAAACACAAATTCCTTAGCAGCTAGCGACATGCAGTTTGAACAGGGTTATACAAAAAAGGACATTCTTTAACACGTGTTGTAGCAGAGAAGTGCGAGGAAGTCTGCTTGCAAAAAAAATTTTTAATTATTAATTTATTTTAAAATTTCGATGATTTCATGTGTATGGCGATCTTAAAGACCAAAACACAAATTCCTTAGCAGCTAGCGACATGCAGTTTGAACAGGGTTATAAAAAAATTTTTAAACGTGTTTTGCGAGGAAGTCTGGTTCTTTATTTAATTTTTTTAAAATTTCGATGATTTCATGTGTATGGCGATGCCTTAAAGACCAAAACACAAATTCCTTAGCAGCTAGCGACATGCAGTTTGAACAGGGTTATACAAAAGGACATTCTTTAACACGTGTTGTAGCAGAGAATGTGCGAGGAAGTCTGGTTCTTGCATAAAAAAATTTTAAAAAAATTTTTTTAATTATTAATTTATTTTAAAATTTTATTTTAAAATTTCGATGATTTCATGTGTATGGCGATGCCTTAAAGACCAAAACACAAATTCCTTAGCAGCTAGCGACATGCAGTTTGAACAGGGTTATACAAAAGGACATTCTTTAACACGTGTTGTAGCAGAGAATGTGCGAGGAAGTCTGGTTCTTGCATAAAAAAATTTTAATTATTAATTTATTTTAAAATTTCGATGATTTCATGTGTATGGCGATGCCTTAAAGACCAAAAAATTCCAAATTCCTTAGCAGCTAGCGACATGCAGTTTGAACAGGGTTATACAAAAGGACATTCTTTAACACGTGTTGTAGCAGAGAATGTGCGAGGAAGTCTGGTTCTTGCATAAAAAAAAAAATTTTAATTATTAATTTATTTTAAAATTTCGATGATTTCATGTGTATGGCGATGCCTTAAAGACCAAAAAACACAAATTCCTTAGCAGCTAGCGACATGCAGTTTGAACAGGGTTATACAAAAGGACATTCTTTAACACGTGTTGTAGCAGAGAATGTGCGAGGAAGTCTGGTTCTTGCATAAAAAAGTCTGGTTTTTAAAAAAATTATTAATTTTATTTTAAAATTTCGATGATTTCATGTGTATGGCGATGCCTTAAAGACCAAAACACAAATTCCTTAGCAGCTAGCGACATGCAGTTTGAACAGGGTTATACAAAAGGACATTCTTTAACACGTGTTGTAGCAGAGAATGTGCGAGGAAGTCTGGTTCTTGCATAAAAAATTTTAAAAAAATTTTAAAATTTTATTTAATTTATTTTAAAATTTTCGATGATTTCATGTGTATGGCGATGCCTTAAAGACCAAAACACAAATTCCTTAGCAGCTAGCGACATGCAGTTTGAACAGGGTTATACAAAAGGACATTCTTTAACACGTGTTGTAGCAGAGAATGTGCGAGGAAGTCTGGTTCTTGCATAAAAAAATTTTAATTATTAATTTATTTTAAAATTTCGATGATTTCATGTGTATGGCGATGCCTTAAAGACCAAAAACACAAATTCCTTAGCAGCTAGCGACATGCAGTTTGAACAGGGTTATACAAAAGGACATTCTTTAACACGTGTTGTAGCAGAGAATGTGCGAGGAAGTCTGGTTCTTGCAAAAAAAAAATTTTAATTATTAATTTATTTTAAAATTTCGATGATTTCATGTGTATGGCGATGCCTTAAAGACCAAAACACAAATTCCTTAGCAGCTAGCGACATGCAGTTTGAACAGGGTTATACAAAAGGACATTCTTTTTAACACGTGTTGTAGCAGAGAATGTGCGAGGAAGTCTGGTTCTTGCAAAAAAAAAAATTTTAATTTTTAATTTATTATAAAATTTTTTTAAAATTTCTTAAAGATTCCTTGATTTCATGTGTATGGCGATGCCTTGCATAAAAAAAAACCAAAACAAAAATTCCTTAGCAGCTAGCGACATGCAGTTTGAACAGGGTTATACAAAAGGACATTCTTTAACACGTGTTTAGCAGAGAATGTGCGAGGAAGTCTGGTTCTTGCATAAAAAAATTTTATTTTTATTAATTTATTTTAAAATTTCGATGATTTCATGTGTATGGCGATGCCTAAAAAGACCAAAACACAAATTCCTTAGCAGCTAGCGACATGCAGTTTGAACAGGGTTATACAAAAGGACATTCTTTAACACGTGTTGTAGCAGAGAAATGTGCGAGGAAGTCTGGTTCTTGCAAAAAAAAAATTTTAATTATTAATTTATTTTAAAATTTCGATGATTTCATGTGTATGGCGATGCCTTAAAGACCAAAACACAAATTCCTTAGCAGCTAGCGACATGCAGTTTGAACAGGGTTATACAAAAGGACATTCTTTAACACGTGTTGTAGCAGAGAATGTGCGAGGAAGTCTGGTTCTTGCATAAAAAAATTTTAATTATTATTTATTTTTTTTAAAATTTCGATGATTTCATGTGTATGGCGATGCCTTAAAGACCAAAAAAACAAATTCCTTAGCAGCTAGCGACATGCAGTTTGAACAGGGTTATATACAAAAGGACATTCTTTAACACGTGTTGTAGCAGAGAATGTGCGAGGAAGTCTGGTTCTTGCATAAAAAAATTTTTTAATTATTAATTTATTTTAAAATTTCGATGATTTCATGTGTATGGCGATGCCTTAAAGACCAAAACACAAATTCCTTAGCAGCTAGCGACATGCAGTTTGAACAGGGTTATACAAAAGGACATTCTTTTAAACACGTGTTGTAGCAGAGAATGTGCGAGGAAGTCTGGTTCTTGCAAAAAAAATTTTAATTATTAATTTATTTTAAAATTTCGATGATTTCATGTGTATGGCGATGCCTTAAAGACCAAAACACAAATTCCTTAGCAGCTAGCGACATGCAGTTTGAACAGGGTTATACAAAAGGACATTCTTTAACACGTGTGTGTTGTAGCAGAGAATGTGCGAGGAAGTCTGGTTCTTGCATAAAAAAATTTTAATTATTAATTTTATTTTAAAATTTCGATGATTTCATGTGTATGGCGATGCCTTAAAGACCAAAACACAAATTCCTTAGCAGCTAGCGACATGCAGTTTGAACAGGGTT
>JAHKBH010000313.1:0-23000 GCA_019049505.1 Pachyrhynchus sulphureomaculatus
TTGATATATGATCGAAAAGAAACTGTTTTATGAGAAAAACTGTAAAAGATAAACATTACAAATTATATTATTATATATATATATATATATATATATATATATATTATATATATATATATGTACATATATATATGTGTATGTATATATATATATATATATATATATATATATATATATATATATATATATATGTACATATATATATGTGTATGTATATATATATATATATATATATATATATATATATATATATATGTATATATTATATATATATATATATATATATATATAATATATATAAATATGTATATATATATATATATATATATATATATATATATATGTATATATATATATAATGTCATTCTTCGCCAACCGAACCTCCCCATTGGTTTATAAATTGACGCAATTTATGAGAATATAATCTGGTCCAGATTAAAGCTTACGATATGTATTTTAAATTTTGAGTCCGGATTTAAGTGGCGCACCCGGTATTGACAACAGTAAGTAATAACAAGTGACTGGTTTAGGCAAAAACGCATTCAACCTCGGTATTTATTAAAGAGCATCCTATATTATATCATTAGAATTCCACCGAAACGAATCTACATGTGCCATGTCCTATCTATTCCATATCCATCCAAGGGAAATTTTTCGTTTTATCTGTTTAATGAAAATAATTATCTGTTTTGACAGATCCTGTATTTGATCTTTCGGGATAAAATGTAGCCAAAATTTCAGCAGATTTTGTGTGTCGATTAAGTATACAAACAGAAGGGAAATATGCCTATAAATGGTTGTTTTGGATTCTACGAGGCTGGTTTGAAAAGTCCGTGCAAAAATAAAAACTACTTATGTGTTTGGGGTAAACCTTTTTTATTTTTCGACATAGTCTCCTCTTTTAGGCTTATACACTTCGTTCAACGATGTTCTAGTTTGTTGATCCCTTCCGAATAATAGGATTTGTCCAAGTCTGCAAAATATCCATTAGTGTCTGCAATCACCTCCTCGTTTGAATAAAATCTTTGTCCCGCCAGTCATTTCTTCAAATTGGGGAACAAATAGTAGTCCGAGGGAGCCAAGTCTGGAGAATAGGGGGGATGTAAAACGAGTTGGAATCCTATTTCCATTAATTTTGCCACCACAATTGCTGAGGTGTGTGCTGGTGCGTTGTCGTGATGGAAAAGGACTTTCTTGTGGACCAATCGCGGGCGTTTTTCTTGCAGCTCGGTTTTCAAACGGTCCAATAACGATGAATAATATTCACTGTAATAGTTTTACCCTTTTCCAGATAGTCGATGAGGATTATCCCTTGCGAATCCCAAAAGACAGTCGCCATAACTTTTCCGGCCGAAGGAACGGTCTTCGCCTTTTTTGGTGCAGATTCCCCTTGGTAACCTATTGTTTAGATTGTTGTTTGGTCTCAGGACTATAGTAATGTATCCATGTTTCATCCACAGTGACGAAACGACGCTTAAAGTCCTCCGGATTCTTCTGGAATAGCTGCAAACTATCCTTGCAACACTTCACACGATTCCGTTTTTGGTCAAGCGTGAGCAATCGCGGACCCATCTTGCGGATAGCTTTCTCATGTCCAAATGTTTATGCAAAATATTATGTACCCGTTCAGTCGAGATGCCCACAGCACTAGCAATCTCACGCACCTTAACCCTTCTGTCATCCATCACCATATCATGGATTTGATCAATGATTTCTGGAGTCGTAACCTCCACAGGCCGTCCAGAACGTTCAGCGTCACTTGTGCCCATATGGCCAGTCCGAAAATTTTGAAACCACTTATAAACTGTTCTAATCGAAGGTGCAGAGTCACCATAATGTTTATCAAGCTTCTCTTAGTCTCCTGAGGCGTTTTGCCTTTTATAAAGTAATGTTTAATCACCACACGAAATTCTTTTTCGTCCGTTTCTTGAAAATCACTCGACTTCCTTGATTCACACGAATGCCAAACACAAAGAAATAGACCAATATGGCTGAAACTTGGTGTGCGTTCATTCAAGAGATGCTACTAACTAAACATGACCTCGATACGCGCCGGTGGTGCTATCTCTGGACTTTGCACGGACTTTTCAAACCAGCCTCGTATAGACATTAAATAAATAGTTATTGTGCTGACACAGCTTCTGTAACGGTTTTATTCTAAAAATGTCATTATTTCAAGTCCACAGCTTTAAAACAGCTTAAATAACGACATCTAAGCCCATTCAAACCATTATATTGTAAAAAAAGACGCCATTCCATAACCATAAATTTATTGCTAATGTGAAATAAACATTTTCTGTAACCGAAATTTTTCGTTTTTGTCCTAGTGAAAACATAAATAAAATATATTAGTAGTAATATCTTTTTGAAACGATGTTCCCTTATTTTAGTTTCCTTTTTTTCCATTTTCTTATCTCGGAATATCGATTTCTTTTTTATTTTATAGTAATTTTTTTATTCAAAAACATTTTACTAATATTAAAAGTAAAATATTAGGAAAACTAACAAGGAAAATCTAAGAACATAAATTATATACATGAAATAGTCAAAAACAGAACCTATATACTGTCACCTTGCAAACCTCAACTTAGCGATCATAATTTGTTTGGAAACCTGGAGACATTAAGGATCCCAATATTTTTAGAGCAGAGACTACGTGAAAGTGCTGTCTCGTATCAGACAGAGTAACGGGTCCCCTTTTTGCTATCACAGAATAAATAAAATGCGAATCGAGAGCAGCACTGGAGACAGTGATAGCATCAAATCTCGCCAAAAAAATGTTCGACCAGTGAAAAAAACGGTGGGATCGGTTCAGCAACAGTAAGACGGCAGTCACGAAGTCTAAAAACAAACTACTATCAGATTTGAATAGCATTAATCGGGTACATTCCGGATCGCACGGGTATGTTGAATAAAATAACACTTATTTATTATTTCAGTAACAATTCAGAGAATACTATAATATCATTAAAACTTTACAAAGTTTAATCGACCACCAACTTCTTTCAACGCCCTTTCCTTTCGAAGGAATAACGGCTTAAAAACTATGGGATTCTTTTCCTGTGGTACTATAGTTGTATATATATATATATTTATATAATATATTATATATAGTATATAAATATTTATATTATATATATATATTATCGAAATTTCAATTGATATCGGAAGACAGGCAGACTAGCAAATTTGTAGACAAACCATAGTGACAGACGGTCAAACAGACGAAAATTGCAAATCATGTTTTTGCGAAAATCTCAGAAGGTGAATTAGTTAACACTTACTCCTAACCTCATTAAGCTTCTATAACATCTGCTGACAGAGTTTCTATGTTTATGTTTGCTTAATAATTACGATAATACCAGTTTTCAGTTACTAGTGGCTTGTATGGACTATACTACTTTAATCGAAAAATCCACCAATTACCTATATCAAAAAATGATGCCATAAACATTATACTCAAATACTAAATATGTCAGACCGTGCTCTCAAATCTTGTTCAATCTAGTCGAAATAAGAAAATTTAAATAAAAATTATTAAAACCGATAATACAAAAACCACAACATTTCAAGAGGAATCAGTATCAGATGATGATAAAGGACTCTAGCCAGAGAAACGAATAAAACAAGGATATGGAATGTTTATGCAGGTAACAAAAAATCCAATCGACTAAGTATACTGGGGATGATCCAAATGAGCGTCAGTAATACTTTTAAGAACACAGATTTGTAGCTGAGTGCAATTAGGTATTTAATCTAGTCAATGAAGATATTAGTGTAAGTATTTTTCCCTTCCTTCTAATCAATATATATTATATATATACTATATATATATAATAATATAAAATAATATATATATATAAATAATTAATATATATATAGAATAGATAGATAGATATTATATATATATATATATTATATATTTATATATTATATTATTTATATATTTTTATATTTAACAAAACAAAAAACATATATATATATATATATAATATAAATAAAATATATAATATAGATATTATCTAGATAATTATATATATAACAAAGGTCCCTCTTCTCCAACCGGACCCCCCCCCTTAGTCCTTAAAGAGGCGCAATTAATGAGGACAACATCTGATTCCAGATGATATAGTTTTTTAATTGTTGAGTGTCCCATAATAAGAATGTGTTGCTGATTTGGGCTCGACACCGACCTAAAAATCGGAAAATGGTTTCCCAAAAAACTTCAGAAAAACTACAAGTAAAAAATGTAATTTCTAATATAAATAAAAGTTTTCCCTGATAATCTTATTCTTACCCCCAAAAAACCTACAACTTTAGTAGGAAAAGTTATTTTTAATGAGTCCTCAGTTTATCACAGGCGTTATTTTCTAATATTTTGGATATCCAAACAATTTTACGACATGAAAATTAGAAAATTATTCGGAGAAATTATGTAAAGAAAACCAAAACATACATGTTTTTATTCGTAGAAACACCATGAAAAACCCAAAAAGGATTTTTTCTATAATGTTTTCGATGTATTATTTTCCGTAGAAAACGATTCCTCTCGTAACCTTTCACAATTTTTGTCACGGGTAATTATAAAGCTCAAAAAATGTGCTGATTTTGCAGTTTAATGATTACAGTTAAAAAAATTCTGAAAATCTCGTGTTGGGATCGTGTTCTTACGGGAATAATTTTATTACATCGAAAACATATACGGAAGGAATTTTTTGTCCTAAACAAATAAGGTTTTTTGCACCAGCAAAATTGTTTTAGAACGAAAAAATCGTAAAAAAAAATTATAGGTCGTTTCAAAATAACGAATTGTTAAAATTCTAGAAAAAATTCATGGTGATTCTACAAATAAAAAACAAGTTTTTTTTGTCTCTTACATAATTGCTCTCTCTAAAAATTTTTAGTTTTCGAGTAAAAAATTTCTTGAATATCCAAAATACATACCTTAGTTTTTCTGAAATCCATTTTCAAATTTGGATCGATATGGAAGCCACAAATCAAACGCAGTATTTCTTATATGCCACTCAAAAATTTTAAAACTACATATCGTAAGCTCTTATCCGGACCAGATTAATTATCCTCATAAAAATTGCATGTTCAATTTATAAACCAATGGGAAGGTTCGGTTTTTTGCACGAATATATAGAATATATATATATATATATTTATAATATTACTATATATATATATATATATATATATAGTGATATATCAATATATAATAAATATAATATATATAATAGATATATATATATATATTATAATATAATATATATTATATATATATATATATATATATATATATAAATCTCTTTAGACGAGCCAGTATGGCAAGTTGCATAGTGTGATAATGTAATTACACATACAGGGTTTGACGGAAGAATTAACAACGATGTTGTACATCCTCTATATTTAACCTATTTTTGATTAGAAGAAGAAAATAATTACACTCATATCTTCATTGACTAGATAAATACCTAATTGCACTCAACTACATTACTGTGATCTTAAAAGTATTACTGATGTTATTATCTAATTATTAGGCAACATAACAAAGGGAAACTGTCAGGCAGATGTTAAGAAGGAATGAGTTAATAAATTAGGGAGTAAGTGATAACAAATTCACCTTCTGAGATTTTCGCAAAAAACATGCTTTGCAATTTTCGTCAGTTTTTGTCCGTCTGTCACTCTGTTTGACTGCAAAATTTGCTAGTCCTGCCTGTCTTCCGAATCACTTTAAATTTCGATATATATACGATTATAGTAACCACAGGAAAGGAATCCATAGTTTTTATCGACATTCCTTCGAGAAAAAGGAGTGAAAGAACCGTGGTGGTCGATAAACTTTGTAAAGTTTTAATGATATTATACTAATCGTCTCTGGATTCTCTACTGAAATAATAAATAAGTGTTATTTTTATTCAAACATACCCGGTGCGATCCGAAAGTACCCTGTTTTAATGCTATAAAATCTGAAGTGGTTTGTTTTAGACTTTGTGACTGCTGCTCGTCATCCTGTAGCTGAACGCACCGATCCCACGCGTTTTTTCAACTGGTCGAACATTTTTTGGGAGATTGATGCTGGTCACTGTCTCCAGTGCTGCTCTCGATTCGCATTTTATTTTCTCAGTGGTATCCAACAGGTGGACCCTTTAAACTTTGTCTGATACGAGAAGCACTTCACGTAGTCACTGCTCTGGAAATATTGACTCCTTAATGTCTCCAGGTGTCTACAAAAACAAATTATGATCGCTAAAGTATATATGTTCTGTTGCTATTTCCATGTATAAAATTTATTACTTAGATATTTTCCTTGTTAAGTTTTCCTATTATTTACTTTTAATATTAGTTAAAATGTTTTTGAATATAAAAACTACTATAAAATAAAAAAGAAATCGATATTCCGAATAAGAAAATGGAAAAAAGGAAACTAAAATAAGGGAACATCGTTTCCAAAAAGATATTACTACTAATATATTTTACTTATATTTTCACTGTGACAAAAAAGAAAAGTTTACGGTTATAGAAAATGTTTATTTCACATTAGCAATAAATTTATGGTTATGGAAATAGCGTCTTTTTTCACAATATAATGGTATTGAAATGGGATTAGATGTCGTTATTTAAGCTGTTTTAAAGCTGTGGATGTGAAATAATGACATTTTTAGAATATAAACCGTTACAGAAGCTGTGTCAGCACAATAACTATTTCTTTAATGTTTATAAAAATCCAAAACAACCATTTATAGGCATATTTCCATTCTGTTTGTATACTTAATCGACACACACAAATCTGCTAAAATTTTGGATACATTTTATCCCGAAAGAATCAAATACAGGGTCCTGTCAAAATAGATAATTATTTTCATTAAATAGATAAAACGAAAAATTTCCCTTGACGAAATTTCAAGAGTGAGTTTTATTTATGCCAGTGTAGGTTAATGGTCAAAGGTTTACGAACAATTAAACTATGGATAAAAAAATAGATAGGACATGGTACATGTAGATTCATTTCCGTGGAATTCTAATGATATAATATATAGGATGCTCTTTAAGAAATACCTAGGTTGAATGCGTTTTTTTGCCTAATAAACCAGTCAGTTTACTTACTGTTGTCAATACCGGGGTGCGCCACCTAAATCCAGACGAATTGAATAATTTTTTCAAACAAAATTTTATTAATGAAAAATTAAATATTACAAAAATTCATTTACATGGCACTTGGGGGGGTCCCTACAGAGCACAATTATTCAGTATATTATCAGTAGTTCAAATGAGGGGGGCTCAATTTTTCGATCTGAAGCTTCCGCACGCATGCTGTAGTACAGCGCAATCCATGACAGTGAATGCTGCTTTAATAGCGATCCTTAATGACGTCACATTGGGATGCCGTGACTAGTGATCCGTTCAACTACGTCCCCCATACGTAGTAGTCTAAGGGATTCAAATTTGTGTGTGTTAGGAAGACAGTTACTGCGAGCAACGCGCTTCGTACTGGAAAGCCTCGGAAAGATCATATTCTGTCTAAGTATTGAATTGGCTCACTTATACCCCCCCCACAACCTCCCTCTTGACGCTAATTAAAAATGATCACTCTGGCTGGGACCCCGCCGAAATCACTGCGACTGCGCCCTCTCTATGACTACAGGAGTTCCCTATGTAATTTTTTTTAAACGATTCTTTCTTACCAGTGCATTAAAGTGTTGAAGAAGGTTGATTTCGTGTATCCAGAAAAAACAGTTATTTCCGTCAGCAGAAAGCCCGGCGCAAAAGCCTTTGATGATTGCAGCTCTCTAGATTATCTTCACATTTTTTCATCACCATCATCATCACCTTAATACTCGTCTACTGTTCTGGGCCACTTGTATCCAATTTCCAGCTACTCTTTTCGAATCACCAGTCCACCGACTTGGTGGTTCTAACTCTACTCCGATAGGCTTCGGATCTTGGTCGCCACTCTATAATTCTCTTATTCCATCGTCAGTCCTTAAACCTAGCAACATGTCCAGACCAGTTATATTTAAGATGTAGAATGAAGTTGACTGCGCCTTGTACTCCCGTTCTTTTCCTCCATAATGTGATTTGGGATGTGATCCTTTAAGACGTAACATTGACGTCACTCCCATTTTTCTTTGACACATATTTTGTTGGTATATCTCGTCGTCAATGGGAGAGTATCGTGTCGGGGTAGTATGCATCTATCACAAAACTTTTCTCCATTAAACACATCGGAAGATTAGATTTAAATATATAGCCCAGTTTGCCATATTCCCGTCCCAGGAGAGATCTATTGTCCGCTGCGTTTCATGACTTTGGTTGTCTCGTCCCCCCCCCCTATACTAACTTTATGTACCTCAGACATTTATATCGGTTTTTTGTGTACTTGCTCGCTTTCCACGTTTATTTAGTTTTATAGTGTTTAATATAAGATTTTGTCATAAACTGAGTCTTGGATAGACTGATCTTTAAACCATCCCTTCCTTGTGCCTTCTTGCATACTGTCTATTATTGAGACAATGTTATCGTCATTTCTTCACATCCCTAGGCTCTTTTGAGGTTATGATCTTTTAATAGAAATATCAGGCTCTTCTCAGACGCCAGCAGAATGGGATCTGGTGTGGAGGCCCGCATTTATGGTGGGAAATTTAAATTAAACAATTTGTCCCGGATTTTACTGACGAACTCTGTAAGTTGACATGTGATCTAGAATTTTCTCAAAAATCACTTTTGAAACAAATTAACATTGTGCCTCTAAGGTTCCGCAACCTCTTTTTTTATCGCGACTATTTTTAGATTTTTTAAAAAATATTTGCGACCCCCCTTTCTCCATTTCGCCCTACTGGATCAATGAAACAAAAAATAAATGGTTTTGGACAAATATTTTTTTAGGACTTAACAGTGATAGTTGTTTTTATAAAGTATTAGGGGGGAGGTATACGAATGGGACGGATAGCACATCAACATTGAGGTAACGATTTTTCCTGAAATAAATCACGCGCAGAGAGGTTGTCATTCCGCGGCTCAAAAAAATTCATCCTGCTCTTCATCGAGAATGTCGGTAACATCCAAAGAATAATGGGTTCGTACTAATGCAGCCTCTTGTTCAGAGAACGCCGATGCAGCCTCTTGTTCAGAGAACTCCAGGAAATAAATAACATTGTATTTCAGATTCAAAGGGCTTCGAAATGTAGTTATTAATTTCCTCTCTTTGATTATTTTCCGTTTCAGATTCTTCAGTCTTGTGTGCAAAGGTGTTTAAATATGGTAAAGTTTTCCAAGATTTACTTTAGGGGAGGCGTTAGTTTTGCAGCGTTAATACCCAACGCCTGGATATTATTTCTCAAGTGAATAATTGTGCGTTTTCCTCACCCTGCAGTTTCAAATTTAGCTTGTTTAGGCTGATCTAAGATATCAGATAAATAGCTAATCTTTGGATTCCAGATCTCATCATTATCATTAAAATGTGTCATAAATCTCATGTTTTATATACATATATATGAGAATTGTTGTTTACCTCTTGTATTTTCCGTTTTTTTTTTTTTTCAATTCAAAGACTCAGATCCAACAACATTTCCTTTTGACAACTAACGAATGTGCAGTGTACAAAAGAAGAATTTCGTAATCAGCACAAGCGTTCATGTTTTGCATAGTTTCGTGAACAGACGAGTATTCTAGAGAACTAGAATTTTTATAGAACTGTGGAAACAAAATTGTCACATTGTCCACAACAAAGAGTCCGAGCGGTCGAGCACTTTTGCAAACGGCTTTGGAAGAGTCTTGGTAGCAAGAGCAAATCGTGTGAATCAGGCAGTGCAGAGGGGGGTCCCATTTGCTTGGTGTGCAGCTCTTTAACTATTAAAAAACTTTTAAAAAAAACTGAAAGCTCGACCGCCCTCCATCCAAGCATGGCTGGGGTTCTATCAGTACAAAAACACTAAACCACTCCACACAATAGTTCTTCCCACTGTAAATCATTACTTTTCAGAGAATTGAAACTTATTATCCTTCGTGACGTCTTTAACTTTCGTAGTAGTATTTTAGGGCTTTACAAAACAAAAACTACTTCTTTGATGCCCTCCAAGTGAATAATCACACGAAAATGAGTAACTGGCAACATGAACTTAACATCGGTAGGCTCGTCAAGAAGTTGAAAATGGAAAAAGACAGGGATGCCTTAATTTCAGATAAAATTTGTTCCATCACGTCTATGGACATTGTCTGAAATGCGTCTCTGAATTGTGTTGTTGGACATGGTTATATTACGAATTTTAATCTCAATCGCTTCTCCAAGAACTTTAATAAATCGGCGGTGTGATGAAGGTTTCTGCAATAAATTATATGGGGGTTTTTTTTTTTTTGCTATTTTCAGAGAGCAATTTCTGTGGTTAGTTTGCCCCAACGTCGGGATTTCGCCCAGGGGCCATATGGAGAGGTGCAGGCCGCCGCCAGGCCCCCACCGTCTACTGATTACATCGCATATCTCGTGTGTTGCCAAGCATAAACTAAAATTCATTAACTTTTTTCTTGAACACCAACCTTGAAATTGTTAAAAATTTAAATTATCGGTTTTTAAAATTGTATAAAATCGGCGATCCCCCAAATAAGCCCAGGCGACCAACAATCTAAGGATTATAGATTAACGCGTGGGACTGATAAACATGTATTTGACCTCTTACACATTAAAAACTCGTTTTATTAATCCTTACCGACAGTATAAACACAAACCCCTATTACATTTAAAGTTAAACTGCGAATTTTCAAATGACAAATAAAGGCTTTATCAAATAGTGTGTTACTCGCTATAATGACCTACTTTGTCTAATTGGCCTCACACACAGTAAATGAATCTTGCGATAGTGGTGGCACTTAACATAATTAAGTAGATTTAGTATTATTCAGAAGAGAGGACTTTGACTTCATGCGCGATTCGAGGATAGCTGACAGATAGGGAGAGCAATGAATTTTAAAAAAAAAAAAAAAAAAAATTTTGCCAAAATATGGACAGGCCAGTTTCACTTGTGAATCGATCTGATTTATTAACTACTGGTTGTGCAATTAAACCGAACTCATATTGTTCATAAGAATTCCCCTATCGGGTTGTATTAGTTTTGGTAAAAATGAGTGTATAAAAAATTTTATAATTATTTTTAATGCTGGGTTGCCATTAGCCAATTATACAACTTTTTTCATCTACACTAATTGCTTCTTATTTACTATTTTTTCTACCAACAAAAAAGAATTAAAATTGGAAAATTGGTCCGACAGGGGTGTAATCACCAAAGTACTAATTTAATATTTTGGGTGACTACATTATTGTATGGAATAATGATTCCACGGCAATTGTATCAAAAAAATGTTTTAAATAAAAGTTAGTATGGGGTGTTTAAATGCCGCAACTATGCTGACGTTGACAATAAAATGTTTTGAACAGTCAGTTTGTAGCAAATGAACGCCATTTGATTTTTTTCAAATGGAAAGTCCTATTATATTATTTTATTTTTGAGTCCTCCTAAAATTCTAGAATATTATTTGTCTAACATACCATAGGTCTAAATTGAACTTTTGGAATTATTGTCATTTGAAATTTACGGAAATAAAACAAAACGGACAAAAAAACTATTAATAAATACTCTAGGTTTATTTTTAAGGTAACGATTGCTCAAAATGTACCTACCGTTACTGACAGCGAGGCAATGACCAAATCTGTTATAAACAGCCTGAACAGAGTTTTGAAGAGAATCCGGGGTGATCTGTGCCTACTTTATCCACAATTATCGTTTTCTTTCTTGTAAATCTTCTACAGTTTCAGGTCGATTTTGGTTCAACTTCCCAATGATCCCAATAAAGAAAAAACCAACTGGTAAGGTTGGACTTCTTGTAGGCTATTCTACAACACCTATTCTGCCTTATTCTAGATCGAGGTTAGGAAAAAATCGCATCCAAATATCTACGAAAACTGAATTCATAGTGAGAGGAGGTGCTCCGTCATGTTGATACCAACAGATTCCCTGTTAGGGGTATCAAATTATTTTCATCGGGAAAAACACCTGCACAAGATTGGGGGGGGGGGGGGGGGCCGCGCGGGAATTTAATTTGCTCCACGCTTCTTGGAGTAACTGATAAGTACCACTGTCACCTGTAAGATTGTTCCATCGATAAAAAGGGAATTCAATGATATGAAGTCCACAAATCCTTGCTCACACACGTTTAATCTCTTTTGTGGTCATTTGAGAATGACTGTCGGTTTATCCAGTGGGGATTGCCCCCTCAGTCGAAATCAGTACCGGCGGGGGGGGGGGGGGAGGGTTTATGCCCTGCCTTAATCTTGGGGAGGGTGGGGTGAAGACCAAATGTGTGCCTCGTCAGAAAAAACAATATCATGAAATTAGGTTAGGCATCATTATTGATTCGTTCCATCATGACACCGCAAAATTGAACGCGTCTGTGTAGTCATCTTCAGATAATTCCTGCCAATAGAATGGGTTTTTATGTATGCAATTTTTCTTCATTCAGTATACGACTTAAGGTACCTTTACTTATGTTGTGGTCTAGGTGAAGCTGACGGGTGGATGTATGGGAAATTTCTGTAATTTCCAATAAAACATCTAACTTTTTAACATCGCTTGTTTTAACTTTTGGAGTTCCAGATTTAGAACGATTTCTACCATGATCCTGATTGTCTAAATCGTTTTAATGTCTTTGCTAACTACGGATTGGGTAACAGGTTCTCGATTCGGATATTTCTTCTGCGTTAATGAAAAGATGACACACCTCCTGCTGTGTTCTCCTACAATCTTCCGTAATCAACCATCATTAACAAAGTGATTCTCTTTTCAGTTTTTGGTTAACATATATCACCATTATGATATTACGGCTCAAATTGCAGTTTCACAAAATGTAGCAATGAACGTTTTCGTCAATAAATCATTTTTGATCGCGTTAAGTCCCCAGTAAATGTTTGAGGTGCACAAGCAAGCTTAAAAACATTTTTTGAATTGATCTCCTTAATCTCAAATTAAGGAGAGATCAGCAGACATGCCAGAGCCAGCCTAAAAAGTTTTTCATTTTACTCCTCCTAAATTTCCAGTGGTCTCAATAGCTTTCAAAAACAGTTCTACGTTTAGGACATATCGGCTATATATGCTTAAGACACAAACTAAAATAGCTAGCCTTTCTATTGTTTTGAAAAGACTGAAGATGGCGTAAATTTGTTGGTGTTGTCATACGTCAACATGTGCGCCGAATAACACCCTATAACTTTTCTATATAAACAATTGTTTTGTGGCTACACCGACCTTTTAATAATTTCGCCCATGTGGAATATATTTTTCCATACATATGAGGCATCCTATATACTGAGCTCCCTGTCAACGTCAGAAAGTGTCCGCCGGATAATGTCGTTTTTGGCGCAATGATGCGATTCTAGCGATAAGCAACGATAAATCTTCGGTACAGAATGGAACCTTTGATCTCTACGTCCACATTTCTAGTTTTCTAAATGCTATCAATCGATTCCGAATGAACTTTTCGTTCTGAAAATCACGTACAAATCCAAATATGGAGTCACTTGATTTGAGCAATCGCGTTCGAGGCTAAAGTCATCTTTTGGTTCTCCATCCAAAGCGGGCTTAAAGGAAAACGACACACTCTCTGCCGCCACTAAAATATATGAAAAAAGTCGATATCGTTTTGTGAACGAAGTGTGTCAATCTGCTTGTAGAGGATGAAGATCGAAAAAGTGTCGCGGATCCATGACTTGTCCGCGAAGTCGGTAGTACAAAGTCAGTAGTCGTGAAGAGTCGAAAAACGAATCGAATAGTCTTTGTTTTGACGCGAACCTCTGAAATGAAAAATGAAATGACTGCAGAGCCCTGCGCAAGCAAAATTGATAGCAGAATCGGGTATTGGAATAGTAGTCCCAACGACGCAGCAATTCGACAACATCATTCGTTTGCACCAGGTGCGGAAATTTTATGTAACGATGCGCCTCGCCTTGCGGTCCTACAATCTAATTCTAGAGTGCGGCTTCACTATCTCAGGGACAGCCAACCGTATTGAAAACGCCCTTTTGCGCTCTCCTTGTAAAAAGAATAGCCTCAGGGGAAAACGGACTACTGAGGACTTTGCACTCAGTTGCATTCTCGCCGAGATTCAGCAAATATTTGAGAGTCCCGCTTGGAGATTCATTGTAGCCGAGAGGGGCTATATGCAGAGAAAGTATCCTCGACAGCCCCGTAATAGCCCTCGAAGATGCCAGGGCCTGGATTATCGCTGATTGCAAGGAGCGCGAGATTGCGCTCACACGCTTTACTAGAGGCTAATTTGTTGCCATTAGTTAGCACAATGAGAAAATGAATACATGCGCATAAGAAAAAACTTTTCTCGAAAACACGCATATTTTCAAGTAATAAGCGAAAACTATAGATTCAGTTTTACTTGAACGGAGTGTAAGTTTCCAACTCCCCCCCCCCCCCCCCCCCCACCCTCCCCCGCCCCCTCCCCGACCCCCCCCCCCCTCCTAAGTATCGAAGTATAGCATGATACTCGCTGATTAAGATTGTTTGGCGTAGTCAAAATATTTATTCCGTTAAATGAATGATAATAGGTAATAATATTGTAAATGTTATTTATCACAAATGATTCTACTATTTTATTATTACCTACTATAGATGAGGATTTCGAGCTAGGCGGCTGAGGCCGCTGCTAAACCACCTAGGCCCTAATTAGCCTTTGTTGTAGAATAAATTGTCTTATAATAGGACATTCAAACAGGATGTTACTACTTTGCTATGCCTGAGAAAATAATAAGATTCTTGAAATAGAAGTTGAAAAAACGGTACATAACACCAAAACTATCAAAAAGTACTTTTTTTTTTTTTTATTTTTTTTTACTGAAGTTCAAACAAATACAAAATTTGTAGAATAAACTTCTGATTCGCTACGATGTAATTTGACTGTGACCAGATAAAAACACTCGCTTAAGCTTGCCCCCCCCCCCCCCCCCCCCCTATTATTGTGAGTGCCAGATTGTGTTTACTACGGTTCAGTCTAGTGATGTACCTAGCTTTTTTAAAATGCTCTTGCGGTCTTCATAATACCATTTGTCGTTTCGTTTCGTTCTTAAGATCGCGCGTGATTATTACTACGGCCCAGAGCGTAACGTCAGGAATAGTAACGGCAGTTAATGGCGCTTTTTTCTCATACGGCAACGTATCAAATTTTGACTGTTCTTATTAGCACCCCCACCTTCTAATTTACTAATTACACCCCAATAGTCAGATAATTTTTACAATATCTACACATATACTAATAATTCATGTAATTCAGGGTAACTGGCGGCTTGTGCGCTATAGTGGCATTAGAATACTTAGGCTTGCAGGGATTGTAGATGGTCTCGGGTTCAATCCGGTGCATGCGTCGGTTACTTATTTAATAATTTTATTTAAGCTATATTTGCCTCTGGCTACGCTACATCGACGTGAGTTAGTGTGTTTGCCTCGGAATATTCCAATAACGTTCGCTGGCGTGCAGGGCCAGCTCACTACGCCATATGTGCTCAAAATAGGTGCTCGTGCAAATACAAAAATTCGGCACACAGTGGACAACGTATAACGGGTATTTCTGACATCCCTCCCTGCCATATCCTATAGGATATGCAAAAAAGCGGTTTGAAATTCCACTTACAGGCGGAAGAGGTGAACGCAATGTGAAAAAAATGGAAAAAAAAAAAACTTGGAGCAAAATTTAATGGTAATGTATCCAACTCATTCTGTTGGTGTTTATTTTTTCCTTTCACGCTTCTTTGTTAGTCGTTATCTAGGCCTTAATTCTTGATCGCGTTTTTCACTCGTGGGCCTGCTTGTTTTTTTGCCTTTAGGTGTATCCGTCGGTTAGATCCACTTAGGTTAAAGGGCTGTCACATCGTGGCCCATCGAATTTTCTAACTTTTCCACATGCTTTACTTTTTGCGCGCTCATATTTCAGTACAACACTGCCATTCTTTGTACCTTTGAAGTTACTTATACCAATCTGTAATTCACTAGGGTTTATTATTTTTTGTATATATTTTCTGTTAGTTCAGAATTTTGGGGCTTGTTTAGTTTAATGATTAGGGTTGGTTGTTGAAAATTTTCGTTATACTTATTTTTGTTATCATTTCCCGCCACTTCGGTATAGGTGGAACTAATTTATTACCAATCTTTGAACTTTCTTTAACTTGATTCTTAACTGCAATTATTTCTTTTTTTAAATTATCAATTTCCGTTTTCATTTGATGTATGTTTGTTACCATATCTGGAGTTTTCGCTAAAAATTCCTTACAATTCACGAACAACAATACTAAAACTCTCTTTTGCAAAGGCATAAATCTTATTTCGGACGATGTGAAATTTACACAGTTTTTGTGCACCACTGAAACACATAAATCACACGCATATATTCTGTGTGGAGGGTGTAGTACTTGCTTGTGGTGCAGAAGGTCTCGGGTTTAATCAGGGCTAGGGTCAAGCCACCGCCAGCCCGCCCGCCCCCCCCGGTCTTCGCGTATTGACTTAACACATGGGCTCTGAAAAGTCCCGGGCTCCTAGAACAAAGAAAACACGGTTTTTTTTGGTTCCTAATTAGCTTATATTCATCAACGTAATCTCCATCAAGAGCCAACAGCAATCATTCCAGCGCCGCTCTAACATTTCAATACCACTTTGTTTGTAGAAACCGATTTATCTTGGCCCCCCCCCCCCCCCCCCCCCCTTTTCTCTGTTTGTGTACCCCCTCAAATAGGCCTCAGTTTGCTCAAGACGAATAACCACTTTCATTCGTGACGAAATTATGACTTACCCGGCGCGAGCATTTTTTTCAGACGTCTGCTTGCTGCGAACAAAGCCTCGTAGTCGCACTGGCGGCAGCCTCAAATCGCTGAGCGGACATAGCGAGTGGACGCTGTGGCGGTAGCTATTGCAAGTTCCAATTCAGTGTAGTTTTGGCCCATTTGTTTTGAGTGAACTTGATGACACGGCTTCGCCGCGTTGATCCTTGATGAGAACAAAATTTTTTTCTTTGAGATTATGCAGCCAATCACGTCGTTTTCTTTGCAAATTTCGGGCTTCAAAATCGCCTCCAATAACGTCCCAGTATATTATATTAGTTAACAGTCTTGATGCGTTACATTGTCCTTTCTCATGATAGGTCGACTGAAATATTACACCGACGCCACATCCCTAAAACAATACCTGAGGGCCATAACATTTTCCCAGCAGGTATTTGTTGTGCTTTGACGAATGTCTGCTTTGGGACGAGTAGATTCACCAGTATGGCTGCTCCCACCTCAGGAGGACGTATAGTTTTGCATTCAGAGAGTGAAGTGAAATGGGATCCATGTTTCAACCTAAGAATAGTCCACATATCGACGCCAAAAAATTTCGGTTTTGTTACGTTTTTAAACATGAGCCAAACAGTCTGCGCCCAGAAAGAATCGTCAACCCACGTTCATGCATTTTTTAGGGCAACAGATGACGCAAACGCATGGCACCCAGACTTAGAACTGAGCTCTTCTCCTATAGTCAAATGCTTTCAATGCAAATATCAAGCCTCAAGCACGTTTTCTTTTGGAATATCTTTACGATGTTGCAGCATATCTCACGCAACTACATCTTTTCGGATCATTCAAAACCGATTTTATGGTATTTTCTTTTTATGTTTTCTGGTGTGTATAGTTGTGTACCGACCCTCATTTAGGACGCTCCTCCACTGTCGTTCTGCCCATCCATTCGTGTGTCTCTAACGGACCACGTGTGAAGTCAGCCAAACCAACGTTTTATTGTTGGTTTCTGATGGAAGCGGAGTCCCCATAACTCACTATTTAAAGCCAAATGCTATTGCTTCTTAGAACGGTATTTTTTCCATCACGGAAGCAGTGTTAAAATTTAAAAACACGAAATTGTTTTTGCTTCCAACGCCCCCCCCTCCCCCCCCCACCCGAGCCTTATTTTGCAATCACTTATAACAAAAAGTAGCGTTCACTCAGTTTGAGCACAACAATAGAACTCACCAAATAATGGCAAAATAGAAATATCATGCATGAAATTTTAACAGCTGCGCCTTTTGAGACGTTAGTATTAACTTGAAAAAAAAAAAATGGTGACTGCAATAAAACCTAGCGCCCATCTTTGTGTTAGGCCCGGAGTGCTTTTCAAGCCCATGTGTGATTTAATTAATTTATTTAAGTGCTTGTTGCGCCGCGCTCGGCTCCAAGTACATAGCTCTCAGTTAAGTTGGTTTGCAGAAATGCTACTAATAACGTACTGTGCGTCAGCACTACCCGCCCTTATGCCGCTCTAACAGGTGTCTGTGATAGTTACATAACATTCTCGCGCACTTGGACATCCTCGCCGATATCAGGTGCCAACTGATGTTAATCACCAAACGTTGCAAAAAAGACTCTTTAATAATTTTACCTGGAATTCCTGTGTTTTTATTGGGTGTGATTGAATCCGAAAAATAATCAAGTTAGAAATATAAATCGACAATACAACCCGATACATATTTTGTCATGATCTTTAATATTCAAACATGCTAGACCAAGTTTATCTATTTTAGCATTATCGCATGTTTATTAGCGTTGGCCAATAAAATCAAGATATTGTGTTAGTAAGGTTTGGCAGTTAACAATCAAACTGTTGCTTAGGTTTAGCGCCAGAACTGTTCCAGGATAAATGTCACCAAGAACAGTTTGTTGTGCCTTCCAGTTAATTATAACCTCGCACTGCAGTGTTTTTAAAACCATGTGCTGTTCATTCGTGCACCTAGTGTAAATGTTATGGCTTAATCATGGTTGTTAAAAACTACTCCCACCACTTTATGTTATGTATATGTAGTGAGTTTAGTGAGATTCATCGTCTATCCAAAGTAACCATACTGACATCATAAAGAAACAGTACACTTAGCTATTTTGGTGTAAGAAATATCGCACCCCAAATCCCAGAAAATGATCACTCCTATTCTCCAACTTACCACCCCCCCCCCCCCCCCCCCCCCCCCCCCCCCCCCCCCCCCCCCCCAGAAAGTCATCCCCCTATAATTGTCACGAGGACTCTAGGAACTGGTCATAAGAAAGAAAAGAAATACTATTAAATAGACTTCCCATTACCTACACCTCAGCTCCCCTACAGACCGAGCAACGTTTCAAATCCCACTACCCCCCCAATACACTCCCTCTATCCCTCCCACTCCAACCCCATCTGATAATAACAAAATTCTCTCCATGGATCTAATAAAACTAACAACACCCACCCATACGAAAGTAATTGTCCTATACTAACTTTATTTTCAGCTAATCGGTCTTGGGGTAGGACATGGACCGGGACTTCCTCGTCTCTGTTGCCACCTCAGTTATTGGTGAAGTTTTACAGTCCAGTCTCGAATTTAATGAAAGTCGGGATGGATGATAATGAGTTCCAACGCTTTCTCTAGAAAATTTAAAAACCACAGTTGTTTACACAAGCTTGAGTTAAATGATTTAGATGAGAGATTTGGGTTGGACTAAGGAAAAAACAGAATGCTTGGTTCTGGGCTGAAAAAATATTTATTGGAATCCTGGAACATCTACTTTACCATTATAGAACAAGAGATCAACAGTTTTGTTCAGTTTTTCAAGCAGTGAAGAGGATTTGGTTTACTGTTATTATATTGGTAGTTTAATGAATGAATTTGAGTACAAGAAGGGGAAGATTGGAGGGCTTTTTATAGACTCATCAAAAACTAGTTTAAAAAGTGTTCTGTTCAAAACAACGGAAATACTTATGCTTCACTGCCTGTTGCTCATTCAGTCCATTATGAAGGAAACTTACGAAAATCTTAACATTATTTTACAGAAAATTAACTATCCAGCTCACGATTGGATGCTATGTGGAGATTTAAAAGTTGTCTCCATGATCCTTGTCAACAAAAGGGATTTACAAAGTTTCCATGTTTTACTTTGTGAGTGGGACAGCAGAGCAAGGGGATCAACATTGGTCCAAAAAACAATGGGGCCCGTATAGAAAAACTTTACACCACATTGCGAGAAGAACATTTTGCATAAAACTTTACTAGATCCAAAAAAGATTCTTCTACCACCACTACACATCAAGTTAGACCTAATGAAGCAATTTGTGATAAGCCTTGCCTAAAGATGGTGAAATTGTTTTAAATATTTGTCTAAAGGATTTCCTCATTTATTCAGAATTATTTATTATTCGTAAAATGATGTTCGATTCCAACTTTGAAGCATGGATGATTACATAGGAAAAGGAGGCTTGGATATCATTTAAAGAAGTTAAGACTAAGTTTTTGGGCAATGTGAAAGACTCTAAGTATGAACTTATCGTAGCTAATATGATAGACAAATTCAAAAATCTGGGTTGTCTGATGAGCTTTAAAGCACACTTCTTGCAAAAACCATCTTGACTTTTTTCCTAAAACTTAGGTGAAGTGCAGGGGGAACGGTTCCATCAGGACATAAAGGAGATGGAGAAACGGTACCAGAGAAAGAGATGGAATATCAACATGATGGGTGATTACTGTTGGTAACTTCATAAGAGAACAAGCGCCTCAAAATGCATCCTATCGGAGAAAAAGCTTGTACAAGAAACTTCACAGAGAAAAAAAAGTGAAAGGAAATAAAAAAAAATAAGCACCTAAAATACTTGAAGTGAAATATGTTATCGTGAGTAAAAAAATTGTAGCCTACTCAAATAAAAGTACGGTTTAAGTTTTTTATTTTTTATGTATCAAATTGTCCCTATTTTGAAATTTAATCGATTTCATATTGTGAGAAAACTGTGGGTGATACAAAAAAACTGATACTAGATACGGTTTCAGCACCCAAAAATACTTAACACTTAGATGTATTGGTTTAATAAGTTTTTTACAAATATTTTTTTGTTTTTGGCCTATGAAAAAGGGGAAAAATTCTCCTACTCAGGCGGGGAGGTGAACGATGAGACGAAGAAAAAAAAAAGAAAAAAAAAGTTTCAGCAAACTTTAATTAAATAAATTAATTGTTAAACTCCAAACATCATCACACAAATAAGACTGTCACTTCCGTAAAAAAAAGATACAATCAGAAGCTGTCTTGTTGACTTGTTCCCAACACCTCGAGATCTTCAATCTGATTCGTTAAGTGAAAACGTAAAATTCAATTCTCTCTTCTCTCCGTTTTTATCGTTCTTGAAATCTTTATGCTGCCTGAGGTTTATTACGGCAAAAATTATGGTGGTGAGCTTTCGTAATCGAGAAGAAAAAATCGTGGATGTGGAATAATTGGAATATGAGTTAAATAAATAAATATTTACGATATATAGCGATATATTACGAGGCGCTTAAGCAAAAATATTTTTTAAGGGATACGAAATATTTCGATGAGGTTGTAAATAGCTGGTGGAAGCATTATACCTATAGGGTTTGACAATTTTATCTAACATATCCGGCTGCTTTGTATATACACAAAGGGCTGTATCTGTCCTCGGTCAGAGATGGCGCTACAACTATTTAAAAAATTATATTTTTCGTAAATATAACCTTTCACAAGAATCCTGTCAAATTTTCAAGTTCGCTGTGTGATTTAGTTTGTAAGTGGTAGCCATAGAAAAACTCATTTGTGATTTTTACAGCAATAGAAAGGAAATATCGAGCAGTGATAAAATATTTATTTTTGAAAAAGAAAACAAATGATGAGATAAAAGCGGAACTCAGCGAAGTTTATGGGGACTCTGCACCTTCGTTACTGATCATAAAATATTCGACAGCTAAGTTCAAACGCGGCCGTACAAGCATTTTTGATGAAGAAGGTCCAGGTCGTCCAAATGAGGCCACCACATCAGAAATAATTGAAAAAAAAAAAAAAAAAAATCCACGATATGATGATAAATGATCGGAGAATGAAAATGCGTGAGATTGCTGAGACTGTGAGCATCTCAATTGAACGGGTGCAGAAATATTGTAACAACTCATTTGGATATGAGAAAGCTTTCCGCAAGATGGGTGCCGCGATTGCTCACAATTGACAACGCGTACGCGTGTCAACCTCAAAAAGAATGTTTGGCGATGTTTAAAAGCGCAATAGTGATGATTTTTTGGCGTCGATTTATAACTGTTGACGAAAATATGAATTCATCACAGCACAGCCACCAAGAGAACAAAGAACATTCCAAATAGTGGGTTTTCCGTGGGCGAACGCGGCCAATAAAGTTATGGCCACAGTGTTTTGGAATACACGCGGGATAATCCAAGTCGATTATGGAGAGTATTATGTCAACTTATAGGATCGTTTTTTTAACCATGCTGTAGAAAGGGAAAAACGTTCGCATTTGGCGAGGAAAAAAATTCTCTTTCAAAAAAGCACGTGTGCACACTTGTGTCATCGGCCATGGCAAAATTTCGTGAGTTAGGATACGAATTGTTCCGCATTCACCATATTCGCCAGATTCAGCCCCCAGCGATTATTTCCTATTCCGAATATGAAAAAATGGATCGGCGGAAAAGAATTTTGTTCAAACGATGAGATAATTGATGAAATAGGACGCCTATTTTGAAGGGTTTTTAGATGGAATACAAAAGATAGAAAACCATTTAACTAAGTGTATCGAGCTAAAAGGAGACTATTTTTTGAAAAATGACATCAATTTCACACATAAAAATGTTTTTTTATCGTCAAAGCCAGATACTTATCATACAGTCCTCGTGTATACTATATATAGCGATATGTTACGAGCTGCAAACATATTAAATACAGAAGTAGCATTTTTAAGGAATCAATAATGAAGTTGTAAATATCTGGGATGTAATTAAATTTGAAAATTTTATCGGACAACCCCGCTTGGTATATATATTATTACAGGAGAATAGTAACACAGAGTCGACAGTAATGTGGTTACGGGCTTGAACGGTACTAAAAAAATGTAGTTAAACAAATATTTAATGATCAAGACAAAGTAAGTAAAAGTAGCTACAATTTATTTCATACA